>KL289817.1:0-24441 GCA_000699545.1 Podiceps cristatus | reverse complement strand
AAAGAGTGTGGCCAGTAGGAGTAGGGGAGTGATTGTTCCCCTGTACTCAGCACTGACGAGGCCACACCTTGAATCCAGTGTTCAGTTTTGGGTCCCTCACTAGAAGGAACACATTGAGGTGCTTGAGCATGTCCAGAGAAGGGCAAAGAAGCTGGTGAAGGGTCTGGAGCACAAGTCCTGTGAGGAGCAGCTGAGGGAGCTGGGGTTGTTTAGCCTGGAGAAAAGGAGGCTGAGGGGAGACCTCATCGCTCTCTACAGCTCCCTGAAAGGAGGTTGTAGTGAGGTGGGTGTGGGTCTCTTCTCCCAAGTAACAGGCAATAGGACAAGAGGAAATGGCCTTAAATTGAGCCAGGGAGGTTTAGATTGAATATTAAAAACCATTTCTTTACTGAAAGGGTTATCAGGCACTGGCACAGGCTGCCCAGGGAAGTAGTAGAGTCCCCATCCCTGGAAGTATCTAAAAGACGTGTAGATGTGGTGCTTAGGGACATGGTTTAGTGGTGGACTTGACAGTGATAGGTTAAGGGTTGGATTTGATGATCTTAAAGGTCTCTTCCGACCTAAACGATTCCATGAATCTATGATTCTATGCCTTTTGGTTACCAGGGTTGCTTAGAGTGACTGCAAATAGGCAGATGAACTGTGTATTATCTAAGTTTACCCACCACCAAGCTTCAACTTCTCAATATTGTAGGTGGGTCCAAACTGTTACCCTGGGACTACGTCAGAAGTGCATAGTAGGATATACTGGAAATGCTCATATCTGAGCATACATTTGATCTTAACTGGTATTACTAAACTTTGGGGGATGATTTGCATGACTAGCATGTTAAAAACAGTGGGTTTAGTCCTATTTATGGAGAGTATGTGGGTGGAAGGGTAAAAGAGGGGAGCAGCTCTCTACATAAACCGATAGCATTACCAGTTTCTTAGTCAAGGACAAGTCTACAGCAAATGAAGTTAAATGTCAACCATCAACATTTTTCAAACAGGCAAGGAGCTACCCACAAATCATATCACAGAATAAAATGACTGGCTTTCTATGTACACATATATCATGTGTAGTGAGGACAAAGTTTTTCTTAGTGACAGCTGCTCAAGGTGTGATGATGGCAGTCCTAATAGTTTCTTGGGATTTGCAAAAATTACAGACAATTTCTAACCCCAGCAAGCACTATTCCAGTGTGGGCACAATTTTATTCAATAATTCAGTTCATCTGGTCAGATATAAAAGAACTGATCACAGAACTAAAAATTAGTGGCAGCTTATGATTACATTGGTTATGTGCACACAAACTGAAGTGCCAGTTATACATAAATAAACACAGAAGCCCTTGATTCTTTGAAAGGCCAGCTTGCATTAAGTTGGGAACTGTTATAAAACCAAGTCAGTGGGTACACTGAATAGCATAAAAGAGATCAAAAGCTACGGCCGGGAGAAATACAGTGGATGGTTCTAAAGTGAATTAAATATAAAGGGAACTGTTACAATGAAATTTGTTCCTGATCAGGTAGAAACTGTGAAACAGACTCCTTAGAAAGAGATTCTGGTTCTCTATTTGGGGAAAGGCCAAAGACTGTACTCATGCTGCTTAATGAGAAAATACTGTTCAGTCTAGCATTCACCACATGCAATTATTAAACCACATCCCCTAACCCTGACCTATTATTGACAGATCATAGCAGCTGCAAATATTTTCTGTCTATTCTGACTCTACTTTGGCAACAAGTGTAAGTAGATGATAAAGACACTAAACACTACACATAGATGCAGCCCTGGTCACTTCAGTGTACTGTTCACTTTTCTAATCTGAAGCATTTCTATATTTTTGTCACCAACACCACTACCCCATAGATACATATTGGCCTTACTCTGGTCGAGGCCTTCTGAGCTTTGTAGTTTTCTGGAAACATTTCTTTCTGTGACTAAAAACTAACTCCACTAGAAACAATAATAATTAACTATACGGAACAGGTTGCCGAGAACTGTAATTTCTTCATCATTTGGATTTGTTTTACTACAATTGGATGCTTTTAAAAAAGAGCATTTCAATAAGCATTGGAAAGGATCCTAAACCAGCCAGAACAGTGAAATGATTTGTCTACCTCAATGTCTGCACCGCAGTTTTCTCCCTAGTACATTGAGAATTTCAATCTCTGGTTGACCATCAGGCAACAACATCAAATTCACTTTGAAAAAAAGTAACCAGAGCAAAGCTGTGTTTTTTATTTCCCAGTTTGACAAAACTGAGGATGGCAGAGAGGATTTTGTTATTAAATGGAGCAGCTTCAGTTGCTTCTGGAGCGTTGCTACAAATCATTATTTTAGAGGGATTAGTGATTTTCACAATGGAGGCTCCACAGATTTTCAAGATAATTACTCCTCAGCAGAAAAAATAGAATTGTTTTCAGCTGGGTTTATCTTCACACAAGCCATTTTCAGTCTTTTATTTTAAAGGTTTAAACATAGCAAAAGAATTCCTTGATGAGCATGGAATTTTTTAATAACTAGTACAGCAGACAAATTCTATAATACCCTTTCTAGAAGGGATATTACGTCAAAAGGATATCCTTTTAGCATTATAGGATCAATTTCTACAGTAATAATGACTGGTTTAGTGAATTCTGTAGTATTTTTGTAATAGTCAGACCTTTGAACATGCAGCAGATTGCACCTGAAATTCCATAAGATAAATGTTGAATTTAGAAAATAAACAACCACTGTATCCCAGTTGGCTTTCTAACAGTGTATTCGGGGGGGAAAGGATATCCTTTTAGCATTATAGGATCAATTTCTACAGTAATAATGACTGGTTTAGTGAATTCTGTAGTATTTTTGTAATAGTCAGACCTTTGAACATGCAGCAGATTGCACCTGAAATTCCATAAGATAAATGTTGAATTTAGAAAATAAACAACCACTGTATCCCAGTTGGCTTTCTAACAGTGTATTCGGGGCGGGGGCGCGGAAAAAAAAGTTAGGTCTACAGAAAGCTCCCAGTAGGACACAGGGACCAGGGAAGGATTAAGACCTATAGGAGTACTTTTTTCTAAAAAAGGCTTGTGGGCCTGTAGAGGAAGAAAAACAGATAGAAATGTAAACAAGCCCCAAGGAAATGAAGCTATGTGGATGTATTTTCTTTCCTCTGGCAATGAGTGAAGAGGGAGAATTACTGGCAATGGTATTTTCTTCTTGTTACAATTTTGTTTCTTTCTTATTTATGTGAGAAATGAAGGTGGACTGGCATTAGCAGTAGCCAGCTCTTGGAATGAAAGAATTAGCAATGTCAGAGAAAAGAAGTCCAGGAAAAGGAGCCGATTAGAGATCTTGAAAATTACCAAAATATTTCCCTCCTGTTCTAGACCCCAGCTATTTCCTTTCAGTAACACATGAGAAAAAGCTGTTCCACTTTCATCAGAGTCTTCTCCACCACAGTAAGAAGATACTGCTGACCTTTCAGGGAGGTCTGTGGTGCAGAAAAGAAAACAACTTGGTGGCAAAGAGTTATTAGATTGCTTTGAACATTTGTCGGGACCTATTTTCTTTCCTTTTTTTCCCCCCTTTTACCTTCAGATGAATTTAAATGTTCCTAATTTAGCTTAAGGAGGACGGAAGCATTAAAGGAAGTGAGCTCATGGGATCTCTGATTCTCTGAAAATTTGGAATTAAAATTATGTTTAATTGCAGATTGGGATGCAAATTGCCTAGAAAGATTGCTATCTCTTGACCAGCTAAATGCTACTAAATTATTTCCATCATTTCTAGTACTTGTTAATGTTATTATCCTCTACATTGGTTGACAAAGCAGAGATAACCAATCTTAAAAGTTCTTTAACTAACATACTGTTACCATAGGAAATGACAGGTCCTTAAGACATACTTCAGTATATATACACTACACAATGAGAACTTGCATGTACACAGTGACAATGATCATGTGGTTCCACAATCTAAAGATTGCAAGATAGTTCATAGAGTGTGTGGAAGGGCTTCACTGTCAGGAAAATCAAGGCACAGAGGACTAGAAGGATGACGTCCTCTATATGATAGTCTATGATTTTTTTTAATGGCAATGTTAATTTTTAGTAAGTGGAGACAGAACTCAGGAAACCAAGAGCTCACACCAATGACTTCTGACAGTATTTTGAAATAAGATAGCTCAGAAAATGATAAGATGTAGAGAAATAGATGTACAGTGGAAAAGAAAGCATTTCTAAGAATTTGCTTTAATACCTCTCTCAACATACAGTTTTGGCTGCTAAGGCAGCTTGCTTCATGGCCCTCAGTTCTCAGCTGCTAGAAATTTCTGTTCCTTGTCTGATATTGGCCTGTGCTCACCCTTTCTCACTGAGTTTAAAACATGGGGATAACCGTTCCAAGAAATGCTGGCAACATAATTTAATTTCTTATGTTTTCTCCAGTCCAAACTTAAGCTATCTTCTCACAGACTATCAGGCTACTGAAAAATCAGTTGAAGTATTTTAGGCCATAGTAGTACAAAGATATGTAAGTCATGAAAAGATCTGACTCTCAGTCTACTGACAGTCTTTTGTTTCCCTGGTAGAACCTAAGCAGCCAGCCAGCCTTACCAGAACTGGCAGGCATTATTATAGCATTGCAGGACCCCCAACATACCCATCTGCTGGCCTTTATCAGTGCTTCTGGAAGCAGCAAGGACTAAATGTAATTCCTACAGTGTTCACTGAAGCAGTTGGTAAAGCTGTCTGAGCAAAGGAAACATCTGTGCTCCCAGTCCAATGTCTAGTGGAATTACTCAAAACACTATGGTGGTCCACATCTGTTTGCATCAGCAGGGGTTCATCTATTGGAGACTTCCAAACAAAAGAGGACCGTAACATTACATAGAAGGCAACAAGAAAACCAAAAAAGAATCCAGGAAAGGGAACAAAACCTGCAAGACCCCACCCCCATACAACAACCCAAGAGCCTGTCTTAGGGAATAAGTGCAATTTAACAATGTAAGTTTAGTATTTTAAAGAACATTTGGGTGTAGATTATTGGTTGGCTTCACTCAGCCTCACTGTATAATGAACTGCAGACAAAGTAACATTTCTATAGCAAAAAATGTAGAAACAGCTTGCTAGCAGCTTGCTGGTTTTGCTTCATCTTGGCTCAGTATGCTTCTCAGACTTTGATCTCTAATCTGCTAATAAATGGGCAGTGTCGGGAATAAATTTTAAAATCAACAGCCAGGGAGTCAAATTTGGATTGTGCAGCTGGAATGGTATTGCAATCAACAGAAGAATGCCAAAATACACTTAGAGAAATGACAGCAGAGTTGTGTCATTTTGGTCAAAAAAGGGATCTTTTATCTCCACAGAGAAATGATACATGTTTATGAGAAAGCAACCAGTCATGGGAGCAAAGTCACAGTAACACTGCAGCTGGTAGCATCAGTATCCAACAGTTCTGCATTCATTTCCCCCAGGTTTTTTCCTGTACATGTTTACTCAGTTTACAAAACAAATACAGCATGTGCTCTCTCTGTTATTCCTTTGTTAGTTAATTATAAATATTAAAAACTCTGGGTCCTGTAGTCTGTCTCGTTCACTTTGCATGTGTGGGTCTAAATGAAATCAAGCAAGCCAGATTTAGATTTAAAAGTTCCCTGAACTGAGGGATGTCCTGCAGGTTTAAAACAGCATGAATTTCCCAGCTGCTTTTTCTCCCAAACTGGTGCAAAGGATGATTGACCTTCTCAGGGAAAGGGGCACAGTGGAGCTAGATTAACGAAATCTATCATTCCAACACCCTGACATACCCAGAAAATCACAATGAGGTATAGGAGAGGGCAAAAAAATGTCCCTCTTCTAAAGGTAAAGAATACTTTTAAAATATGTGGTTTTCACCCAGCTGTTTTGGTTCGTTTTTCTCCCATGAGTGTTGTGAATTGACGCATTGTGCTGAGCTGAATAAATAATGTGCTGTTGCATGTGACAGATACAAGCCCTTCATGAATCACAGTACTGAAATGCTTCATTAGATTTCATAAAAACAAACCCAAAGTTTCACCTACTTTAAATATATAAAGCCACAGTGTTGTAAGTCTTCATGCAGTCCAGGGTTATGTTATGCCTGCCATGGCAATGACTGTAGCAATGGTATCTCTAATTTCATCTTCCCCTCTAGTTAAGTTTCCTTCTGCTGCACACTTAATCATCAGCGTTCTTCAGAGAAACCCGTACTTTGTCTCTGCTGTCATACAATAGTTCTGGGAATGTTATTCAGATTCACGCTTAAACTCACGTGGTGAGTTTTGGCCTCTGATGAGGTCACACTTGTGTACTAACTCTCTGCTTCTGCCTTATTAACCTGCTTTTTTGTGAAAAACAAACCGTTCTTTACTGCTGTAACATCACTGAAATCAATGGTAAAATAGGAATGATGGAGTATGAATTTGAGAGTGACAATCATTTCGCTGACACTTTTCTCACTGTGTTCTGTAAAAATGTTAATAGATCTATGTTTTAATCTTAAAGAAATTAATGCATAAGTATTCCATATATTAAGAGAGTTCTGAAAATTTCTAAGTGTGTGAAGTATTGGATGTGACTGGAAAAAGTGTCTCCCATGCCACTATGGCATGTGGGTGATAGAAGAGAAGCAAATCTCATGCACTCTTCTGCTGAAAGCTATTTCTGAAAGACAGGAGTGCAGCTGAAATCATACCCATGGCAATGTGACTATTGAGAGGCCTGTGCAATGAAGTCAGTGGAAAAACTACAGCTGGCTTCAATAGGAATTGAATGTCTAGTCATCCGAAAATAAAAGGACGAGGGGAAAAAGCCTGGTACAGATTTGCTGGGTGTAAAAAAATCCTCACTGCCCGTGGAAAATTACAACTGCTAGAACACACGGTATATTCTGAAAGCTGTTTTTATGTACATTGTAAGTATTGCTTTCTGGGATGATCCAAGGGTAAGGGACATCCCAAACTGTTGTTTGCTTTCATGGTAATGCTACTTCCTTTCTGAGATGACACTCTCAAAAATTTAAATTCCTTGTGTGGCAAAACAGGTGGTAATAAGATGTCCAGACTAACAGATATTAAACTGGATTGGTATCAGGCAAGAGGTAACCCTAACTTTTGCTGTCAAGAAACAGACATATCTCATCTATTGTTCAAATCAAGCAAGAACCCTTTCACATTCTCCTAGTGCATCCAGAGAAGCTCTTCTTACCTCAGGTCTCCCTCATGGTATGCTTCCAGGCCCTAGGTCCCAGCAGCTGGTGTCAACAAGATTAGCTCCAGCTAGCCTCACTGCGTTATGGTTGTTTACACAGCTGATTGTTGGTCCTCATATATTTTGGCTTCATAATCCAGAGCAGTTCAGTCTATTTTCATGAATTGTGAACATGGAACCGGTGACGCAAAGGCTCAGACAAAGCTTATTAGTGGGGCAGCTTTCTCCTTTTATATTTCATGAAGGAGAGTCAAAATTGAATCGAAACTGTGAAGATCCTATTGAATGTTCCCTTTATCCACATGCAATTTAGTTAAATGAAGAAATAATCATCATAGTATCATAACAAAATGGTAATAAACTGAAGGGCTGTGGGTATTTTTTTAATTTTGTACAGAGCACACAGATTTAGGAATTGATGGTTCATTTCAATCTCTCAAAACAAATTTGAAGACTAAGTAATTTGCTAATTGCTACTAGACGATGCAGTTTACAGGGATACCTTAATCACTGTTCTCAAAGAATCCTATTCCAATTTTTTTTTAATTAGTTCTGAAAAGACGACAATTTGAATAGTTCCTCCTATTGATATGCTAAACACAAAAAAGTCCCTTGACTTCAAGTATTTTGGGATTTCTTCCTTCTTTATTTCCTAGAGTACAACGAAAGAGGTACGCTGCAATTAAGCCGGTATTTCAATTGTAAGTGACACTGCTGGACAGAGTGTAAGTAAATTTCCAGAGAGAGTATAAACTATTAACCAGCACAGTGCAGGCAGGTGCTGCTTACCTCCAAATCCAGGTCTCAGTGCAAAGTCATGGTCCTCTATGCGAAGAAGCTGCTCAGATTTAAGTGGCCGTACTTTGGTGCTGTCAAGTTTCCTCATTTTAATTTCTCGTTTGCTATGTTTAAAAGAAAAAATGTAAGCAACTTCACTTTTTTTCTGCCTGACATTCAGAGTGCTAGATACATTAATCAGGGACCCAAGAATACCGGACAATTGAATCTGCTATAATAAGGGAAAAAAATGTGCTAATAAAATTGGAGAAAGATATATTGGAAAAGGTGGAGAAATCAGGTATGAAGGTGCCCAGGTCCATGAGGAACATCAATTTTATATAAAAAGTCCCAGGAAGAACATCTAGTTCTTCTTCTGTTCCCCTCAGGGACTGTATCTATCATTATATAAGAAATTATAACTGTTTAAAAAAATGTTCTTATTCACATAACCACGTGCAACTCAGCCTTGAAATAACACCATGTGTCCATAGCTTTAAACTGCTTCATATGTTATCCATATTACAGAGACAATTATACTTTTTATTATAAATCTTTTTGGGTTTTGTTTTTTTCCTAGGAGCTCAAATGAGTCAATTTTCAGAAGGACTGAGAAACTGATGGTCCTGGATCCAGTGACTTATTTTTTGAGATCCTCATAAACCTCATTCAGATTTGGCCAAGTTACTCCTTAGCTCATCCTCTTATTTGCTGCTCAGACACGCAGCATTTCTTTGCATCAAGAGTCCGTTTCTGCATTTTTCCCCACATCACACATATTTGAGCCTCTGCACAGCACAAGTCAACTCAGATGAACCCCTGCTCTAAGCCAGATGCCATGAATTCTGTACTTCTTTCTGGGGACCGTTGCTACCTTTCTTCCCTTCACAGAATGTACAACATCCCAAACTCCAGGGAGAAATTCACATACCTAAGAACAGACTCGAGCTCTCCAGATGGAAATCTTATGTGCTGGGCCTGCATTTAAAATGAACAGCAGATGCCCATCAGAATGCAGACTCCTTTCCCTTTTTTCCTATAAACAGAAACCATGGCACAGACAGCAGAGGTGTCTGGTACATTCCCATATCACAAAGGTATTGGGTTAAAACACAGACAAGATCTACAGACAGATCTGTCAGCTGAGGGGCACAGCTTTGAGAAAGAATCCCTTGCATTATTTGTTTCTGGTATAAGGAAAATGCTATGGTGTTTCCTTAAGGTTCCGCTTCTTGCTGCATGTCCTGCTTTAAGTGGCCGGCCCCAAGTAACAGCAGAACTAGCCACACCTAAGCTGCCGAATTATGCCTAGTTTTGGGCCTCTATCTCAGGAAGGGCATGGGAAGATTGTAAGAGTCTGTGTAGTTTAATGTAGAGGAAGAAGACAGAGGGAACACATCACAGTCTTCAGGACACATCAAGGGCTTTTAGAGGGCCCTTTGCTCCATGTGCACTCCCCAGTAGGATAAGCGGTGGCAACAAGGGAGATCTGTGGTACGCATTAGGAAAACCTTTCTCATAGTGAGAATAGTGAAACATGGGAGCATATTGCTTGGGCAGGTTTCGAGACTCCCTTCACTCAGGCTATTTAAGAATAGGTTAGATATGTATCTATAGGAATGACTTCAATACAGCTGCTTTGCCACGGGCAAGGGACTCTCCCTAGACATCATTTCTTTTATGCTTTCTGTGATTCTCTGGGACTTTGCTGCCAGCAACCCTACTTACCATTTTAGACTGAATGATAGGAATATGTTCTGAAGATTTGCCCTGTAGTCAAACACTGCTTAAGATGGGGTAAGGAATACCTTAGGATAAGGTATGTGCCTGTGTTTACTTTTTGGTTGTTTTTTTTTTTTTCCCCTCCTTTCTTCCCCTTTTTTGTTAATAGTGAATCCCAAGAAATTAATTTTTAAAATGCTGTCTTACAGGAATGCTGAGGTGGTTGCTGGGCTATTCAGAACTGTTGAGCTTGATCAAATTAATTTACCTGAGACTCTTGAATGTCTCTGGCAGTGTTGTCTGAACCAAATTATCAGGGCGATCAGAACACCCATCAGGCATTTCAAGAAAAGACTTTAGTTCTCCAAGCATGAAAATTATGTGGATGCTAAAATGAAACCCTATGCTATCAGAGAATTAAAACCACAGAGCAAGCCTGTATCAGAGTAGAACGGGCAGTAGAACTGAACACCTGCAATGCTCTGCAATGGGTATACGAGGAAATTCTGCTGCTTGGGAACCAGTATAAGAGAAATTGATGAATTATGTTCAGAAGGCCATGGCACAGCTAATACAGTTTGGAAGCGTTAGGTAATTTGTCATTGGATGTACCAAGGAAAATACTTGTTTGCTGCTCTGATGATTTCACTGGAAGACGCAGGCTAAAACTATGATACATCTATTACAGCTTCTTACTAGAAGTAAGTATGTGACTGAGGAAGACTTTCCCTAGTCACAAGAGGCAAAACATAAGCTACTAGGGCAGAAATTCTTTTTGTAATGAGCCATTGAGAAGAGATGTTAAGGGATTTTAATATTCCTTCTGTTTTCTTAGATGAGGACAAAATAAACAGCAATGCTGCCTATATGAAAAGCATCTTTTGTGCCCACTTACTTGAACAGCCTCTTCAAGCTCATGTTTTATATACAAATGGTAGAGTAACTATAAGTATTTTTAGCTGCTATCAAAAGCAGTTGTTCAAGCTAGGCAAGATCTTGCAGGGGTCAGAATAGCACTTTCATTACAAACATGCTGCATCTTTTCTTCAATACCTTCCTTTGGCAGAATATATATATTTTTTTTTATTGTAAAGGAAAATAGGCTTACATGCAGTGATATATACTCATGGCACTTGGAATTAATTTCATGGACACTGGTAACATTGCATGTGTAAAGGGACCAAAACCTAGAAAAATTCCATTAAAAATTATCAAATAATTAAAAAAGAAATACACTTCTGCTTTGCAATTTTTCTCCTACTTGCTTGCTTCCCCCACCCAAGGCTAAGAAGTGTTCTCCAGCAGATATTCCTTGAACATCAGCATCTGGACCCCAGATGTTGCTCTTTGGCTAAGAGTTATGGTATTAAATTGTCCTCACTGCAGCATTAAAGTTATTTAACTGATGACTCAAAGGGAATCGCATGCATGTATTTGTTTACTCCCAATAAATCCTAGATCCATATCTATCTATTGATCAGCACCACAGCATTGTGAAATCATCAGCGGATGTTTTCTTTGGTGCTCCTTCCCATGGCACCCATTCCATCAGAAAGCAGAAGAGACAGATCTAACTAGCCTAGGTCTCAGAAAAACTTCCCAAGGTCAGTCAAGATATACTTTTCATTCTCACAGAAGCACAGCAAAGACACAGATTATATTTCGGTGGCCTGGCACCCTGGTCTCTTTATCACGCAGCTTTGGCCATAGCATCATAATCTAGGAGTCTAAATGCAGTCATTGATTCCGTACATTCATTGTATGGCACATGGAGTCTGAGAGGAAAAGCTCACATGCACCTAAGGAAGGAAATCTGTCTTTACCTACTTGGGGTAGTAGTAATAAAGAGAACTCTGACAGATGGCTTGGTACTGGCATAGATCGGGGCAATGATCAACACAAGTTTGTCAGTCTCAGTAAAGCACATGCTCAAGAAACTGTTGCTTCCAGTTATAACAGATCTGCTTTCTGCAGCTGTATTCTAGTCAACATTTTACGTTATGCAAGTGAAATGGTAATCTATAATTGAATTCCAACAGAGGTCATAAAAAGCACTTGAAGTGTTTCAGATCGCATAGAGAAGGCATCCCTGCTGGTACCTATATATGAAATTAATGGAAGCATTAGCTCTTTGGATGAAAAAAGTAAGATACACTCTTTGGACACTTCACTACCCAATATGGACTCATGGCTCGATGCCTTGGTATCTGACAGAGCTCTCAAAGAGCGGTGAGTCACTGCCTACAAAACCAAAGCAACTAATTCAGAATTATTTAACAACAGGAAATATGTGGCAGGCTTTTAAAGACAAATTTAGCTGCTCCTACCTAACCTTGAATATCTAATATTAAGTGAAAGATCAAAAGGCTGCTCAAGGGCAATTGCATCATTTTTCATTAAAGCATTTAACCACATAATGTCATCAGTGTAGTTCCATAACCAGTGGCATTCGTGGGAGTGATGTCGTTAGTATCCCATCTGGTTGTCTTTAACTTTTTTGGTTATCAAAAGTTTACACTGGTTTAAGCAGAAATTGGGCAAGTTCATGAAAAAAAAAATCCAGTGAAGATCACTAAATCTGTAGAAATTACATCTAACACAGGAAGACTCCAAGGGAAATCTGGTGACTGGGTATGGAGAGGAGTATTAGGGAGAAATATCTTGTATGTTTGCCCTGTCCTTATTCTTCCAAACTTGTGCTTACAGCCTTTGTTGGAAGCAGGTCACTATAGTACATGGACCTTTGGTAAGATCCTGCATGGCTGTTTTTCAGGTTTTAAAGTTTTTTTACACTAACTTAGTGTCCAAGATACCACACTTCCTTTATTGCTGCAGTATGAGGGCAGTGGGGAAAAAAAAACTCTCATCAAAATGAAACTAGCTAAATTTATGAAGAGTATACTAGGACGGACTCTTTCATGGAAAGAGTAACATGAAGGACCCTAGATTTAATGGCCATAAACTTCTTTCCAGTGCTATGTCCCTGAGATACTCTAGGAATTGCTAAATAAAAGGTACCCCAAAAAGTAGAAGTTACAGAAATCTTATTCCCAGGAGAGTCTGTAGAGTTATACCGCATTGTGATCTCAAACTTTTAACATACTTATCAAATTTTGAAACCCAGATAAATGTAAGCACCAAAATCACACAGTTCTCTCTCATAAAAATGCATTTCCAAGTGTTCAGTAACATCAGCAACGTGTACTGTCAAAAAGCCTAATATTTTGATAGTCAAATGTTTTGTTCTTTGCTGTAGGAAATGGACCATGAGAATAATCTCTTTCTCATGTACTTTTGGTTAATGCTTTAAAATCTTCTTTACAAGAGAATGCAGACAAATAGCTTTGGAGGGAGAATTGGGTTACTCTATTAAAACAGTGGAACTTGTAGGTTAAGTAACATTTTCACATGGGATTCTTTTTAAAAGGCCACCCATTTAACCAAGGCCATCTGTCAGCTGTGTCCCTAATAACCCTATTGCTGGCTGAAAGGTTTTTCCCCAGAAAGAAAAAAAAGGCTGGTAGAAAGTCAGACCCTGTTGCAATGTAGTGGAGGATAATGCTGCCTTTAGAACAAAAGCAGAGAATCAAACAAAGAGAAATTAAACATATTTGGATCCTTTCCACAGAAAAGCCGATTTGCAGCTGTTAAGCTTTGGGATCTTTTGTGGCTCAGATTCTGCAGTCTTCTTCCCAGTTCCAAATCACTAGGGCCTAGGAAATGAAGACATGGAAGGCCAAACCATGCCTTGTGTAAAGAAAACTACTACACCAGTCAGCATCAGCTGAGAATGCAGTCCTGGCATTCGTCCTTGTTCCCCATCTCCCTTTCTGTTAACACACTACTGCCTGTCTCAGAGGTTTGTCGTATGGATCCATTTGTATGTATTAGTATAGATCTGTGAAGATGGAGAGGACACTGTGCTAACTTTATTGCTGCTGTCCTGTGGCAGAAGCCAGCAAAGGATGTCCAGCAGAATGCCACAAAATACGCTGTCTCCTACCACCAGGCTTCTCTCCCGCTTCGTGGGTTTTTATGTCAGTGATGGAGCAGCTGCTTTCAGCTATTGAAGAACAGGATAAATGCAAACAGTAACATATATGTTTTCCTTTTACCACTGTCAGAAATATATTGTCTGAGCTTAAAATAGACCTTCCTTACCACTACAGCAATATGAAGATATGTTATTCTGTTTCTATTTGATTCTCAACTGGTTCCTGAGACTAGCAAAATAGCAGTTTAGGCCTTGTATTGATATTAGGGCTAGTTCTGTTTATTTTGGTTTGTTATTACAAATAATCATGCTCTAGCACTCACTCCAAAACTGTCAGTGAGTTTGAAACAGTCTGAGAAGCCATTCTTTTCATGAGCTTTTGGCTTAGACCAAACTTGAACCTATGACCTTGAATTGAAATACAGAAATAGGGTGACATAGCATCGCCAGGCACATCCATTGTGTCACTGGGCTATGTTCTGTTGCCTTGCATTGATTAAACGTGATTTTATCAAAACATGGAGGGATTCAGAGATATGTCACTGCTGGATTATCACGTAAGAAGTGATATAGAAGATAAACAGCTGTATACCTGCTACAAAGCATGTAACTTTAAAAACAGCCTAAACACATCAAAGGAGTCTAATTATGTTACATTTCCTTAATATGTGATATCATAGGAATAAACTAGGAGCTCCCCTGCTCATTTTAATAGAGGGTCAAGTACATGGAAAAATGTAACAGTTGTATCCTTTCTGCCTCCTTAATCAGAGCTACTTATCATAATTTCTCCTACCTCCCAACAAAGAGACATCACTGTCAGTCATTGGTCTGTTTACATACTATTAAACTAATCTGGAAACACATTCAGAGGTCTCACATTGAATATGTGAAATTGTGTTTGTGGGAAAAAAACACTTATGCTTTGCACAGAAACTTACATGTAAAAACTTCTGCATCACTATTCATTTTAAACCAGCTACTTGATTGGAAAGACTAAGAATGGAGACAATCTCCAATGTCTAAAACCATCAGTATATTCCACAAAGGGAACCCACTGTTTCATCACTGCAAATAAGGTACAATTTGCTGCATTTAGTGCCATAAAAATGTCTTCTGTATCTATCTTGAGAGTGTAGCTACTCTGCAGTTTAGGTAATGAAAGTCACTTTATAACATTGGCAGAGAACTTTGGAAGGCATTTCTGCTTCTTGCAATGGGAGTGAGAGGGCAAGAATACTTGGTACATCACAACAGTAGCCTGGTGTCACACAAGAGAGCTGTGTGCGAGGGTGTACATGCCTGCATATACATGAAACATTCATGAAATCACAATATGAAGTGCCTGGCTATGAGAAATTAATTAATAGTTCACCATTTCTCTTTTGGGAACACCCTATCAATATGCTATGTACAGTATAAATACAGAAGCTGGCAAAACAGAACAGAGAACAAAAAAGGTGCATTGAAAGGATAAAGTATATCAGACGAACAGAGACAGAGAGAGTATATTGCTTACCTGTTATGCTTTCTTAAGAATGAGAATTGTTGCCGATGATGAAGATGGTGATTTTGACTTTGAGAACCATGTAGCACTGCTGTTGGCCAGAGGCAGGTGAGGAACAGAAGTTTCATGACCAGGACCATCTCTTCCAAAAGAGAAATGCACCTGATCACCCAATCCACCTTGCTGACTTTTTATTTTTAGTGTTTTTACTGTTTAGAAACAGCATAGCATACAAAGGATGCACGTGAAGCAAGGCATCACTGAAGACAGAAGACAGGGGCATCCCAGTTCTGATGTCCTCACCGAATTCCTCTCATATTTTGGCAAATCATAAAAATTCCTTCAGCTCTACATCCCTGCGGTGCCTGTTGTCAAACCAGAAGCGCTTTGCTTTTAGAAATGTAGTAGAAAGAGCAATTTGTTTGTCCAGGCTGCAGTCTGATCCATTGCTTCCACTTTTTCAGCATAAGCGCATATTTGAATTCTCCATCACCCGCTCAGTAACCTCTCCAACTTAGCCTGTGCAGGCAAAGTGATGTCAAACATTTAATCCCCCTTAAATCCCACACAAAACCATACAAAAATCTGCTTTAATGACAAAGGTCTCTAAATTAATCTTGCTTTCTATATATGTGTGTATCTGCTCAAAATAATTTTCTGTACAGATCAAGCTCTTTCATTAACAGGCTACATTGTATTGTCTTCCCAACAATTATCATCATTTCTGTTCTCTGACCAGCAGTAGCAAGCATTTTGTCTGTAGATACAGAACTACTTTTCAACAGTACAATACATGGAACAAGTCCAGACTAAAATGAAGTCTTGTTTCAGTATTCCCCAATAACGTTTGGAAATACCAATCATCCTTTTTTCCCCCGTTTTTATTTTTCTAAGCTCTGCAGCTATTTAATTTACCCTAAATTTACAAGGTATGAGCATGTCTAAAATCCAGTATCCTTCCACCACCCCTAATTTTATCTTTATTTTGTTTAGCCTGCCCTGCCTGTTCAATAGCAGATTGAACTGCAAAACATTTTATTAACAAAATATTGCTTAAGCAATAACTTGAGCATGCCTGCTTCTCCTATGAAAGGTGATAAGATTTCTTGCAGGCTTAAAACTGAGCAATGCTGGACACACCTTCTCAGCAGACACAGTCAAATTTATCCTTTTCAAGCCATCAGCAAGTTCAGTAATTATCAAAATCAAGAGCAGATGTTTATTTTTCTTTATCTAGAAAATTAGAGATATGAGACTGAAATTAGAGATATGAGACTAGGGAAATGGAAATACCCAACCTTTATCTAACAGATGTAGAAGTAACTCAAGTCTCTCAGGAGCAGGTTTCTCCCTAAGACAAACAGAAATGAAAACAAACCCAGCACTATGTCTGCTGACACTGTTAACACTCAAACATATTGGGGCAATAATTCTGTGATGCGGACCCTGCCTCCTCAGAAGTTCCCTGAGATATTCAACTAAAATCATTTGGGCTAACAAATAATTCTAAGATGCAAATGATTTCCAGGAGGAGGTTACCAAAGGAGAGCAAATTCCTACTGTGTTTTCCATCTGGAGATGAATAGCTATCTGCCTGTAACTTAAAATAAATAAATAAATCAATCAATCAATCAATCAATCCCTTCCCAACCATGCATAAAACTTAAACAGCGTTAGATTGAATTGAGTAGTCTAGATCAAAGGCTTTCAACCCTATTCCCCATCTCATTCTACATTGTTTATAATTTAATCCTTTCCTGTTGAGCAAACTTACAGAAGATCATTTGTAGCCTGACCCAGGGAAAGTCAGAGAGCGCTTCCAGCAGTTCTGGTGTATTCCCAGGGTGGAGTTTCTGGAGAAGGCAAACACAAGCTGTAGTTAATAAGACCTTTAACAGGTTCCATTAATTTGCACTATCATTTGGGTGGAAAAGTGAAAATAAACAATAACTAATGAGAATTTGTTCTGGATAGAGATAATAGTTGTTCCTGACCCAATCTGGTTAAGTTCTCTAGTCTCATCCAGCCTACATGTGTCAAAGTATCAGCACACCTTATTAAATTACATATAGGAAGAGATCCAAGAGCCTTAGGATCCTCCTCTTTTCGCACCCAAGCACAGGCCCAACAATAGCAGCAACAGCAGCAAATCAGATAAAAAGCTGCAGACTGTGTTACCACATTTCTGCATGTTCAGCTATCTGCACGTTCATCAGTGCTTACTCATTTCCCAAGCATTGTCCTCAACTACAAAGGAATAACAATATGCATATACTGTCTTCTCTGCTAATAGCAATCATCCTCATTGTTTCCAGAGACCTTTGAGAAAGCCATATTTTAGATGTTAACATCGTCCTTAGCTGAAACTGCTACCTGTTACGCTCAATAAGCAGAAGACACGGAATGGGGAAGGAGAGGATGTTCCAGGTGCTGAGGTTACCCACCAAGAGCTCTGGAGGAGACCTGAGGTTAGATCACGTCATGCTAATGCATAAATATGATTAGTTTGTGTGCTGACTTCAAGGAAGTCAAAAGAGCCCATGAAAAATAAGTAAGTTAAAAATTGCTTTTGTTTCCCAGTTGGAAAAGGGAATGCTTAGAACCCCTGCTTCAGCGATATGGCAAAGACAACTAGGGTGGCTTTGCAGAGTGACTGGCGTGCCCCTGGCCAAGCTGCATATCTGTGTCCCTCCCTCCAGAAGGCACATCAGGCAAGGGGGGAGCCTCTAACATAGAAAGAGGCAATTAGATGTTGTTTTCATTCCGCTATCAACACCCCACTGTTTTATTATTCCTGGCTGTAGCAAGAACTTCACCACTAAGCTGTGGTGCTGAAAAGGCTGCTCCATGGAGGATTTCCAAAACATGCTCAATGTTCCTTTGAATGCTTCTGCTAAAATCAGCTTTAGTCAAAAATAAGGGCTGGATGCACTGACACATTCCACCACCTTCATGCCACTGATGTCATAACACTAAATATTACCTCGTGGGGCCTTGCCTAAGCACACTGAAAACCTAAGCACTACCTCTCTGTCCTTGGCTATGGCATACTTGCAGAAATTAATTGTCTAGCCCACACATGCCAAGCCTTCAGGAAGGACTCCCGCAGAGTGAAGTGGTGAACACTTCGATTAATGGGTGTGTAGGATCAGTGAGGGCAACTAGATGTCACCCACAGCAATAGGGTTTCTTCATACTAGAGCTGTTTTCATTTCCTTTAGGTAAGAGAGCATTACGCAATGCAGATTATAATATCATTATAAATTACCTTTAAGAAAACAGGTTAATGTCCTATGCACATGTCAGTAATAAATTCTGAAAGGATCTGTTTTTGCAGAAGAATAAAGACAATACACTTTGCTTGTACTGGGTGAGCCGTTGATAGGTCCTTTTATTTAAACATAGTTGGAGCATTGTCTCTTTGCTACCATTAAAATATTTCTTTAAAATTATCCCCTCTCTATAGCCCATGAAAAGTTTGTAATGCTTCTCTTTCAAGGACAAAACCCAGTTTAAGTTAACAGTGTATAAGCGCATTGGAACAGCTTACAAACAACTGAGCAAAAAAAGAAAACTAAGGTAAATATACCATCTAGTATAAAAAAAAATGAGATGCCTTCTTTTAGTGAGCAAAATAAAACATAGTTGCAGGTAATTACAATCTGTAACTACAGACCCTTTCCTACCCCACATCCCAAAGCAAAGCAAATTGACAACAGCTATTATAAAAAACAGGAACAGAAAAATGCCAGGGATAAAGAGATGTTTCAGAGGACAGAATTTTGCAGAAAATCTGAGCACATCTAAAGGCCATTTTAAACATATGGAGCTGAAACAGCATAGCACACTAGCACTTAACAAGCTGTAAGGTAGCTGCAGTAAGAAGAGATGCAATGTGGAACAGGGAGCGTAGGTTTACCTGGCATGTATTTTTTATTCTCCTAATCAGAGAATGAAACATGAGGAAAAAAAAAAAAAAAAAAACAAAACAACAAAAAACATTCCTAAGAGGCACTCATTTCAGATAGACAACCAGCAAATCACAGAAAGCATATTAACCAGAGCAGTGACTGTGAGTGTGTGAATGGAATAATGCAACGCAAGAATAGGCAGCATTTTGCTTTTCTATGGTAACAGACTCAGTGCATAGCACTTACCATTTATATCGTGGTGACTTGCAAAAATACTAGTCAGATTTTTTCCTGCTTTTATTAACACAAATGATGACCCAAGTTTCCAGAATAAGGTATCCATTCACATTTCCTAACAAGATGAAGTGAGAAGAAAGCAGAGCTGGAGCGTTACGATCCCAGGTTGCAGATCTCTGAATAGATGACGCGCTTTACTTGCAGTGGGACCCAGCTCTTATGGTCCTGCTCTTTTTCAATTTTTTTACTAGGGGTGGCAAGTAAACATTCACCACTGCCCCAAATAGTCTGAGGTAACAAACTGAGCATGTTAGCACTGCGAAGTACTAGAAGAGAAAAGAATTCAAAAGCCGGCAAAAACCACAGCTCAGCTCAACATTTGTGCAAGATTTTTGCACGGCGCCTACTGAGACGACTCTCACCCTGCGTTTTACACACACACACACACACACACACACACACACACACACACACACACACACACACACACACACACACACACACACACACACACACACACACACACACACACACACACACACACACACACACACACACACACACACACACACACACACACACACACACACACACACACACACACACACACACACACACTTACCCCCTCTCTGTGGTGATACACGGCTAGATTGGCTTAAGCCAACCTTGAAACCGTACCCTTAATTTCTGCTAGGCAACACGAAAAATAGCAATAATACTGAAGCAAGCACATATTTTCCAATGAGTGCTTAGTTTTCCTGTAAAAAGAAAATACTGATTGTTTTCCTTTTCCCTGTCATGAGATGTAAAATTTTTGCAACCTGAGTACAAATTTCCTGTGAAATTATGGTTCTGGACTTACTGTTTCTTATGTTTGCTTAACATGTCGCCATCTAGAACTCTCACATCATCAAAGGGAGTATTCTTGACACTAGACAAAGCCTACTGGGAAGAAAAAGAATCTATAGATGCACAGAGTCACCAGGTACAGTCTGCACATACGTATCGCCCGGATCCAGACTGAGCCCAGGAGTTTGGTCCTGGTTGGGAGTAGAGTCTGGCTCACCTCACAACTGCTTTAGCATGTCCCACACACAGTCTTGAGCACGTTTTCCTAAGAACTTCTTTATTCTGTCAAGCTCCTCCAGCCACAGATCTGAAGTTACTCTACTATTCCAACGCCTCACCATTCCCATTAGTAGTAAGGCTAAAGCTTGGATTTGTAATCTAAAGTCTAAAGCACAACTAGGAAATAACATGAACTCAGAAGCCACCAGGAGACATACACAAAATATTTGGCTCCCGGTTGGCTTCACTGGTAACTGAGTGGTAAACACATGTTAAAATCTGTACGCTGAAAACCGTATACAGCCAAGACATGCTGATGAGAGATCAAAATCCTAGAAATCAAATGTAACTTTAGTAGTCTGCCCTTTCTTCTCATTAGAGAATGTTCATTTTTTGTCTCATTAAGACAAAGTGCAGTTCATTAAAAGGCAAAGGACAGGTAAAGCACTGCCTGAACACAGTTGTCATGCTATACGGGGTCTCCTCGGGTGCCCGAGACACCCATTCACAAACAGGGCATGGGACCTGTAGGAGGTCTGCAGCTTTCAGCAGCAGCAGCCGGTGGCCTGCAGAGTTGGCCCTAAAATGGCTTAAGACCGGTGACTAAATCCCACTGCTGAAGCTCGTCCAATTTCTTATTGTCTTTGTCCATTGCTTATTCATCTAAAGGAATATTTTAAAATTGTAGTGGGGGATGCTGACTAGACCATAATTCACCTAAGGAAGGCTCATTTTCCCATATAAAACAACCTCTTAATATCGAACTTGAACAGATGACCCTGTTTGGCACAGGGGTCTTTTCTGCTTTTCCTTCAGTTTACAAAACTCAGGCTTCTGTTTGTTCTAGAACTGTGGTGGCTGCACACTTTTGTACAGTCAGATATTTGGATTGAAAAAGTGACATGAACAACAACAAAAAAGTCACACTCTTCCCTGATCCCATGCATTCCCTACTTCCAGAGCCTCTAAATCAGGGATTCTTTCATCATTCTGCCCTGGACAGAACAATCACTGAATTAATTTAATCACTAAATCCCTTTACTTACCTTCTACACCAGTGGTTCTGAAAGCAAAATAATCAGTTTTACTACCCCTATTTAAGGAACAATCTGTGTCTTGAGGGTGATCTTTTGAAAGACAAGCAGCCACATTTTTCCTAGATTTACAGTTCTCATAAACTCAGTGGCGGAAAATTTTGCCTTTCCACCACCCTGCGTTGATCACAGGCACAGGATACAGCTACCCTGCTCCTGGATTTATGTCCCTCTCCTCCCAGAAGGGGTTTTTAGAATTTGCTGCTTTATGTCTGTAGAGTATCTATCTTTAAAAATCTTTTAGCATCTTTCACAAGTGAGGGAAGATCAAGGGGACGACCCATACGCCTGAGCAATTCACACAAAATGAGGGTTTGCAACAGCATGGTGTTTCCCCAATAAGCTAGTTTGCCATCTGTATGGTCTGAACGCTGTGCTTTGGTCCAAAAAGCAATATACACTGCATCAGATTTTTTTTCTTTCTTTCTTTCTTGGCAGCCTGGCAAATACCGCTGTCTCTCAGCAGCGCTTACCAGTTCGAACCTAACTGCTATCTGAAGTTCTTTTGGCTCATTTCCCTCCACAGACTGAAACAAAACAATTCAGCAACTGTGTTTACTCTTTTCTTGCTGCCAGGCTGATGTTTATTAAGCATTTTCTACAAAGGGGCTATCAGAACATGCCCAGTTTGTGGTCCAGGAGTCAACAATATCTCCAATGGGAACTAATTTATGAAACGTATCGCATCTCTACAAACCCCCTGTTCTGTCACCAATGAACATGAGGAGATAAAAATTGTTGAACAGTGGAAAAAAAAATGTGCCTTTCAGCTTTGGCACTGCAAACATTTTTCATTTTATAGTCAAAACAGAGACAGATTTATTGATTAAAGTCTGATCTCTATTGGTCACAAGACAACTTCAGAAGCCATCAGGCACAATTCAGTGTGGCTGTTTTCCAGGCTTTTCTTTCCCATTGATAATTTCCAGAGAAACATATGTTAACATCACAGAGCAGGTGTTCATTTCAAACTGGGAAGCCAATTTTAGCTACCTGAATTGTATTTTTAAGTAAATACATATTTAAGTTTTATATACTTAAGACTTAGTGGGAGGCACCCATATTTGGGTTTTCTAAGATTTTACAACCTCTGTTTTCTTAGTGGCTGCCAAAAGAATGTATTTCTAAATGAACAAAAAATTTGAACAATTCACATTTCCTGTCAATGAATGAAAAAAAAAAAAAAAAAACAAACAAAAAACCACACCACTACTTTTTTTATATATTTGGATACCTTGCAAGGTAGAATGAACAAAGACCCGAGACAGACCCATAGAGAAATAGGGGGAATAAGTGATATTTGAAATGAAGCAACTGTTAAAAATAAATAAGTTCATGTTGGTGTATTGCAGAAACAATAATTCCAAGAGAAAGCACCTAAGTGTACAACAAGAATATTTCCCCAGATAATTTACATGTAATGCTACTGTTGAGTTTCTTCATTTTCTCTTTCACACACTCTTTTGACACTCATGTATTAACAAAACCTTAAAGGAGAGAGAGGTGATGGACAGCAGCAGTGAAGGTTGGTTTGAAATTTGCTTGATGTGTGAAAATGTTTTTTCCTGATAAGAAATGATCCTTCTCATAATTTCAATAAGAACTCCTTATATCAAGGCTGAAATAACCAGGATGGAAGCGGAAAGAGAAAAGGCTTTATTCTTTCTGCTGAAAATTCCCATGAGCCGGCAAGTCATCTTCCCAGTCACCAGAACCTCAAGCCAGGCTACCTGACAAGGTAAGATGACAAGAATAGTGATACTGCTGGTCACACTGAAAAGAGAAGAGTCCACTCCACCTGTCCAAGTGTCTCACAGTGTCTGTTGAAAGACAGAGTGACACGGGCATTCAGCAGATCTATTACCTTTCTGTGACTAACAGGTGAAGCCAATAAGAACATGCATTAAATCAAATCTGGTTTCGAGACCTTGCCCAAGCTCCAGCTCTCTAGTTCATTATTTCACTGTTAACACTGTGAAAGGTAATTCCATACAAATATTTGGGCTATGAGCTACAATACAGATATCCTGGCTATGCCACATTTCATCTGCATAAAGCATAGCTGAGATCACAAACAAAATGGAGCACCTTCACTGAAAGATCACCCCTGCTGTGATGCCTTCAATGCAGAAACGTTGATCCGGTAATTACCTTTAAGTGCAGGAAAAGCTATGGCGGATGCTGGAATGTGTGTACACGGTTTCCCTGAGAGCCTCGTGTGTCTGCCTTGTCACAAAAGGACAGACAGAAACACAAAGTAAGAAAGAGCAGGGTATCAGCTTTTCAAAGCCAGGAAAGACACAAAGATCTATCTTTTCATAGCTGTATAAGGATGTCTCAAGATCAACAGAAGTTTCTACAGGCTATCAGCACACAGATGATTATTTGCATGTAATATTAGGACAGATACACGCAAGGGTGGACATCAGGATAAATAGCAGTACAGTCCCTCACAAACGTGCACATATAAAACGTGGAAAAGGTATCAAGGTAGGCAGAGACGGAGGAAATGACAGGCACGCACAGAAGCAGAGGCAGACAAAAAGGCACGCAGAGGAACCTGCAGCGACAGGTAGGTCCCTCTTGCAGCTCTGCCTCCCCACACTGCCAGGTCTGACCACTGCACGCTGATGTGGGACTCCAGATCGATGAACTCTCCCTTTTCCCTTTAATGTTTTGAGAGGGGAAAAGCGGAGTTGTTCACTATTTCGGAAATATTTTCCTCATTCTGGAAACACCTTGGCAAAAGCCCGAGTATCTTTTTTTTTTTTTTTTTCCTCCACCAGAAGCGTCCTCAGGCAGTGCTTTCTCTTTCGAGGCTACGAGGAAAACGGCCGGAGAACACCGCACCCCGCCGTGGCCGCGACACGAGAGCGAGCGGCGCGGTGCCCGCTTGGGACAGAGATGGCGGTTGCGAAGTAACGG
>KL289816.1:0-32690 GCA_000699545.1 Podiceps cristatus | reverse complement strand
TTTTTATGTCGTTCAAACAGTGGGGGGGGGGGGGGGAGAGTGGTGAGGACAAGATCCACGCATATTTGCTAAGAGGTGCCTTTTCCAAAAGTAAATTTCGCTGCTTTTATGCTTAAAAATGTGCAGCTGGACCATTTTGAGAGCTTCCCCGAGCATAGAGCTTAGAAGCTGGTTCCTGAGCTCGTTGCCTTTCCCCACCTTGCTCAGGCCCGTGCTTCTTATTTATTTTTCTTTTCAAACCCTGTTATTTCCAAGAGCACAACCTTTTCACTGGGGTAGATGCTGTCACACTGAGAAGCCTGGTCATGCTTTAGCAGATGTTAGTTAACACCCGTTACTGTAACTTCTAACTTAGACCAGACACTAATATTTGCTTTTAATTGTTTTTAAATTTAAGATAAGGAAAATTGTGGTATATTATAAATCAGGATTTATTATAGCACTAAACAAGTGAAATTAAAACAAATTGCTAACAGTGGTTTCAGAATAATTACAGAGTGACAACAAAGACAAAACGTGAGGTTCATTTCTGGTGGTTTCTTTTTTATTTTATTTATTTTTAACCGAATAATGAGATCTAGGAAGATGATGTCTCCTCTTCCAAGCCAGTAGTGCCGTTTCAGTCTATTCTGCGAGAGGATCACCTTATCATCGCTAAAGTGTGTGTATTTGTCTATATGTGTCAAAGGAAATACTTTAAAATCCGTATATAGAGTATTCTGAGATTAATTCAAAAGCACTTAAATTTTGACAGGTTTGCATCCTGCCATGGATTTGGAGGAAGCATGGACAGCTAAGTTAATGACAGCCGGAAAAACACAGGCAACAGCAGCAGAGAGCCCACAAATAGCACTGGGCAAGGAAAAAAGGAAGGGGTAAAAACCCCCAGTGCCTCACCACTCTCACAGTAAAGAATTTCTTCCTAATATCTCATCTAAAGCTACTCTCTCAGTTAAAAACCATTACCCCTCATCCTATCACTACACTCCCTGTTAACGGGACTGTCCTCATCTTTCCTGTAGGCCCCCTTTAGGTACTGGAAGGCTGCTATAAGGTCTCCCTGGAATATATATCTATAAAGCATATATTTATATACAGACATATATATGTATGAAGTATATAGTTATATATAATAGTAATTACCTTCACATAGCTAGTCAAGTCAGGAAAAGGCACTGAGCAAATCACAGAGAAAAGGGAGTCGGAAGCACATTAAAAAAAAAAAAAAAAAACAAACGTCTGCAGGTCTCGGCTCCATTTCAAGACATTTGCAGCTTCAAGCAAGTGAGGCCAAGGTACAGAGATAGCACAGGAGGGCAAAATCTGAGCAGCAGAGCCTTGGCTGCATCAAAACACAGCTGGCATCTGTGCTTAAGGCTCGTCGTTGTTCCTACCTGAGTGGTTATTTAGATGCGCAGCAGCAATGCTCAAGCTGTTTTGATTTGCAAGATGCTGCTACGTGCCCAGTGGTTTGGTTATGGTTTCCAGTCTCACAAATTTAAACCTACCCACACTAGCCTCACTTCTGACAGCTGCCTTTGGCTGACCTCTTGGAGGAAGACCAGCCGTGGACCACAGGCTGAGGCCGCCTGCCGTAGGGCAAGTCTCCAGACACAGAGAAGGGTAGAGTGTGCAGCCGAGACATCCATTAAATAGTAGCAAAACCACATTAATTCACACATAATGATGCTAAATCACTCATCACTACCGTGCAAATGCTTAGGCATATTTCCTGCATTGATTTTAGCGGAAGAAGAAGGCAATTCCTAAAGCACTAACATTTCTAGACAACCATGATTTTACCCAGTAATCATATATATTCCCAAAACTCCTTGTCCAAACAAAGGGACTGCCAGGACAGGAACGTGCCTGTTGGCTATACCTCTCCAGGCCACCGCCCCTCACATGATTAATGAACCATTACTGTCCATCTGACACATGGCACAGGAGGATCACATGGGCTGAGATTAATATGATCTATTTTGCCTTATTTCCTACTTCTGTCATGTTACATTATGCTTGCTACATTACCTTTGTTTACATTTTAATGCTGATAATTTAAATGAATCAGGGCACTACACTGACACCTCCCATGGAAATACAGGATGTTCTTATTCGAGTGGATGGTTAAGCTGCTGGCTTAAATGTCATCCAAACCCTCCATTTTTCATTCACTGGTTAGGGAGAGGGAAAATCACATATATGCTCAGGCCACAGCGTGTGAAGCTGCCCATCACTGACTCTGAGCTTCCTCACCCTCCTCACCCGTCTGCCCGTTCTCTCACCATCCAGACAGGGTGGAAGCTCCCCTCCCGTCCCATGTACAGTGCCCAGCACAGCCCAGTCCTGCCCCGGAGCTGCAGCTCCTGCTCAGTAACAGAAACGATACACTTGCCCTCGCAGCACGTCAAGAAATATGGTCCTATTTACCTTGTATAAAAATAACGTCTTTTGAGCAGCTGTAAGCAAAACAGCTGCTTGTGGAGGGAGAGCAGAAAGCCTTGGCATGCTCATCCAGCACCTCTCTCTTGTGCGCAGGAGCCCCGGCACTAGCAGGACACTCGGCGATACCCAGCCTAGCTTTTGAAACTCCTCACCCAAACCTCCACGTGCTTTGGGGAGTTGTAGTATCATAATCCTGACAGCATGAAAAACTGTGAACTTGCAATTTGAAAGCTCATCTTACCGATACCTTATCCCCTCTGTAAAGCTAAGGGGGATGTATTTGAAGCACTCCTCATGAACACTGTCTTCCACTGTCTCCTCCAGTTGCAGAATCATTACCAGCAACTGTTCCGAGCATGCTGGACAA
This sequence comes from Podiceps cristatus, assembly GCA_000699545.1. Classification (NCBI taxonomy): domain Eukaryota; kingdom Metazoa; phylum Chordata; class Aves; order Podicipediformes; family Podicipedidae; genus Podiceps; species Podiceps cristatus. The sequence goes on along the minus strand of KL289816.1, from coordinate 29,878 downwards.
ATAACTAAACATGGACTTGCTTTCCATGCCTTGCTCAAGTTTATGAATGTGGAAGTCAAAGATCTTACTAAATCATATCGCTCAGGTCTTCTGCATGAACCTTTCTCTACCTGCAGCTCAGTAGCAATGCTGCAAATGATCTGCTGCTGGTCTTACAAGTAAGAATACAAACAATTGCCCACCTTCCCTGCAAAGCCATTTCATTAAACTAGGTCCAGGTCTTTCAGGTGGTTATATCAGGTCCGTTTTTAACTCCTGAAAAGGGACACATTAAGATGACAGGTACCTAACAGCTTATTTACCAAGAGTGACAAGTTCTCTCAGCTAAGCAGGACAAAATGACAGGACAAACTGCAGCAAAGAGGAATTTGGAGGACAGTCTCTTGAGCACTTTTATCAACATTCCCTCCAGTGGGGGTGCCTGACTCTGAGACCCCCTGCAAGAGAGCCCACGCACCAGGCACTCACCTCTCTGTGGCAAAGCCAGGCTGCAGGTCACCACGAAGCCCGGGGAGCTGCCGGGGCACGGGGGATCCGCTACTCCAGCTCCTCCAGGCATCCTCGGAAAGGGGCTCTGGCAGCGTACTGGCAGTCACGCTTGTGCTGGGCTTCTGTTTCATGCACAAAGCACCGCTCCTTGGAGTTCAGCTTGTCCTAGCTGGGTGGTAATAGCCATGGTAGAAATTGGATTTGAAAAAAATATACGTGCAAAATAATGAAAGGTTGTGAAGGTTCTTTTCCACTGATTCTGCCTTTGACTGGCCTGATTAAATCTACCTGAAAGAAAAGGAGACAAAGTAATCCAGGTCTCTTACACAATGACCACTTCTCTGTAGCTTCTCACGTGAAACGTGTGTGACTCCCTGTGAGCCAGGTGAGTCTGTGGATGTGTCCGTGTGGAAGGTGTGGGCAGGCAGAGGTGCTGCTCCTGTGGCAACGGGTGGCCTGCTCGGCTGCAGGAGGCGTCTTGGAAAGACCATCATTTATTTTAGAAAGGAAAATGAGTGTTACAGGCAACTGAGGGACTACGGGGGACAGCACCACAGAGAGTAGTACCAAGCAGCAAAAAGCTTGTTTAAGCGTGCTGACCTCTCTAGCTAAGCCCTTTTTGTCAGGGCCAGACATTTTGCTATCCCATTGCAGTTCCCACATGACAAGCCCTGTCCTTGAGATATCCTATCCCTGAATCAATAACCACTGGCACCGGCTCGCTCTGGCTTCTCTGAAGCTGCTTTGCAGGAATCCATGCCTGATGCAGTAGCCCCCATCGCTGCCTCCATTACCTTCTCCCACCACATAAATCTGCGTTACTTTAATTACCTTTCTCTGTGACCTGATATTATGGAATGCACCGGGGGCCACCAAGTTCCCTGGGCTCAGCAGCACCAGAGGGAGCGGGACTTTCAGCCTCTCAAGGCTCTCAAGGTATCAAGCCTTTCACACATCTGATGAAGTTACAGAGAAGATGGAAGTGTGAGCTTGCTTTCCAGGCAGGGTTTCAAAAGCTCTCCTTTCTCTGTTATGCATCAAATTATCTTTTCCTTTTTTCTTTTCCCATCAAAGACAAATATCCCATCTCCCTTGAGTCACTTTTTGTTATTACACTGCCCACTTCTAGCTTATACTGTTGATATTCATCAAACAAATAGCATGCCAAGGCTTTCCTAATGTCCCTGAATTTAAGCCCTTGCTTTTCTATACACTTTGGAGATACTTTTCAAGCAAAAATCTAGCACTAAGTACCTCAATTCTATGTTACAACGGTTTGATAAATATAATTTTTAAACATTTTTATTTTTCCCCAGGATCATGACAATAATCTATGAGGCTATTTTTAGCCTTCATTAAGTTAAATCTTTATTTCTTTGGATGCTTCCCTGGATGTTCATATTACTATAGTTTTTATCCTTATTGAAATATTTTTTTCACTTTCAGATTTTTTCCAGTGTGTAAAGTCTGTATTTGTCTATTTATAACTTTGTATTTATGCAAATATATTCATGTTCAAATTCATTTTATACTCACCTGAATCCTTTTCATATATGTTTAAGAAGTTCTTTGTTAACTTGAGATCAAACAGGAGGAGTTTTCTATGCCTTGTCTGGATTATGAAGGCTATGAACAATCTCTTCCTACATTATTGTATTATTCCACAACTTTCCAGGAATTTTGAGATATTTCAAAGATTTTGTTACCCGATTATCTTTTCTTTTTATTATTTTTTGAAAGATTCTTAAAAAAAATATTAGAATTCTAGGAATTATAAGACTAACTCTGAAATAATGAAAAGCATTGATAATTTAACAGCTAACTTAAATTGCTTCCAGTATACAGCATCAAATTTAACAGCTATTAATTAAAAATAGTCTTTTTAAAGTTAAAAGATATAGTAGTAATATCTTTTCTTGTTCCTGCAAATACAATGTATTTATTGCTTATTTTTATACAACTAAAATTCATCTATGAATATATTGTTGACAAAACGTTAATATTACCTCTGCCTTTTCTGTTGGATTTATTGCAGTTCATGCACTGCAAGATGAATTTCATATATCCAGACAGTATTGGTTTAAGTTATCTGCAAGCCAATTACTTTGAGCACTTACATTCTTAGAGTCTTAGGTCAAATTCTGCTTTACCATTGGATGGTTATGCTTAAGAAAACCTAGAAAATTACCACCAGCTTTAAGAGTTTCTCAGGTTTAATAATCCTATTAATAAAGGATTAAAGATCTAAAGATTAAAAACACTAGGTATGTTAAAAAAAAAAAAAAAAAGTAAGAAAACTAAAATAATTTCAAAGACTGAAAAAAACTATTTATTTTTCTAGAATTGGAGGCAGTCACTGACTCCATATGGTATCAAAAGTTCTGAGACTTCTCAATACTGGCTAAAAATATACTATGCAAATGCTCATTTGTACAATACCAATGCTAGGACAGATGGAAATTGCAGTCCCAGTGCTATCCCTCCCTCCATGGGGTCTAGGAAAGGCTTACATTTCACTCCTGAGGCTTCCTTGGGTTTCACACCAAAGGGTAAGATGTGGTACACAGATGAGGAAAAGAGTTCTGTCCCAAAAAACACTCGTCCCAGGAAAGTTCTCCCTAGCCTGGCAGAGGGCAGTGGGCACGGAGGCCCCCGCGCCCTCCCGTTCTGTGCTCCGTCAGCCTTTCAGGGTTCTCCGGGCAGGTGGGGGCTGAAGCCCGAGCATCGTACACACCTGCGTGATGGGACCTGCTACCCACCCGCTCTGCTCCCCGCAAGACCCCGCGGCTGGGGCACGGGGGGAAGATCTGTGACTGCGGAACTGCCTATTTTTGCTTACAAGCCCGGGCACGGAGGCCCTCTGAGCTTTGCTCAGCTGGATGCTGAGGGGTTCCTCAAGCCAACCAAATGCCCTCGTGTTTCATTCACTTCTACAGGAGCAATTCTCCCCTGACTTGATTGAGCCGTGAGTTGTGTTATATGAAACTGGGGTTTACGGGGGGAAGATCTGTGACTGCGGAACTGCCTATTTTTGCTTACAAGCCCGGGCACGGAGGCCCTCTGAGCTTTGCTCAGCTGGATGCTGAGGGGTTCCTCAAGCCAACCAAATGCCCTCGTGTTTCATTCACTTCTACAGGAGCAATTCTCCCCTGACTTGATTGAGCCGTGAGTTGTGTTATATGAAACTGGGGTTTTATGGACTGACGTTTCAAAATCTATCACAGCATCTTCCTGCATAAAATGAACTCCTGACGAAGGTGTCTAGTTGCGATGGTTAACTGCAACTAAAGGCATTTTCCTTTTCCTGTTTGCTAAGCACAAGACTAGAAGGGATCTCTTCAGTCCCAGGATATCACAGGCAACCACATCACATTATCCCTTTCGTCACCTGAGGGAACTCCCATGAGGGTACTCATATTTCTGTCCTCAGACTCTGTTTGGAAAACTATTCCAGAACCCCATTTCTCCAACATATAGGAATCATCTAGATTCAAGCCTACACACAGATTTTTGTTTAATTTAGTATTTATAAAAAAAAATATAAAAGCTATCTTTAAATCTTTGAATAATTCCGAAGCAACCAAACACAAAATAAGAGCGTAACCTTGTAGCAGTAGCTGATGCAAAGACATCCACTAGATCCAGGCCCTGCACTAATAAACAGGCCTCAATATTTAAGTCTGGTACGATGGGAACTGTCTGTGGGTAGGAAGGCAGACCTGCCATTCAGGAACTTGACTGAACTGTGTCACTTTGTAACAAAGGTGTTTGTCACTCATGAGGTAAGGATGACAAAAGAATGCCAGAAAAATTTGGTCCTAGATAACGCTGCATTGTTGGCAGGTAGGGAAATTCAGTCACTCACAAGACAAATTTTCATGGCTGTGAAGTTCTGCAGTTAGTTACTTTAGAACAGAAAATGTGATGATACCGAAGGACCGAAAAAGTCCAATATACATCAAATGTTTCATACACGAGTGTCGTAGCTCCATAATGCTTCAGTACTAGGTACTGTTTGCTGCGGAGGACAATGACACGGAGAAACGTTGGCCTGGCCGATGTCAATGCAGTGTTTTTCCTTTGGTACTCAGCATGAGGGATGTCAATGTCATTGCCCCCCATGTTTCAAAGAAGAAGAAAATCTTCTAGGGACTGAGGAAGTGTCAATGTTCCTGCTCCTGCAAATGCCTTGGAGGCACAGGGCGAGACAGCATCTGGTCTGGGTGCTTGGGAGACACCAAGTCCAGCTGCCCAACTGCCTAAATACAATATGAGAGACATAGAGATGCTGAAAATATACACATAAATACCTGAATTTAGCTTTGTCACCAAACTTCAACAAAGCAAAATCAAGAGTCTGGCAAAGAGAGAGTAAGGGGACAAGAGAGGATAGAATAACATTCTCTACCTCATAAGCGTTACCGTGTTTCATTAATTATTGCAAAGAAAGAGTTTTGAAGAGGCGTGTGAGTGACCGAAGTATGTAAACCATGGCCAGGCTGGGAGTAAATACAGTGGAAATCAGTGGTCCCCTGGGAGGGGAAAGGGGAAGGAAGAAACGCAGCAGAGCAGTGTACTGCTCCGGGCCCAGAGGCGGAGGTAATGAGTCTGGCTTTCTTAATAAAGCCTGTGTGGAAAGATGAACATTTAAATGAGAGGAAGTATAATTACAAGCTTCCCTTTGACTGTAATTCAGGTGGGGCTGAGCCACTCCCAGCACCTTCCAAAATCCCCAGGGAGAGAAGATTTTCAGGTGCAAAGCCTCACTGTGCCTGTTACCATACCATGGTTAAAAAATCACGACAGAGCCAACCAGTGAGTCGGTCTTACTGGGAAGCTTATGAACTTCCACCAGAGAGGTGGAACAGAGATGTCACCTGAGAGATGCACTCAGAGATGACCAAAGGGCTATAAAATGTAGTTCTCCCTCTAACAGCAAGAGTCTCTTACTTCCAACGACATGAATCAGGATGTGCAGCCCAGATGGTGCAATGTGGAGGGCTGTAATGCCTGAGAAAAAATGAGAAAGGGAAGGAGATATTTGTCAGAAAGGAGGAAATCACAGCCTAGCAGATCTGAGGCCTGTTCCAAAAGAAAAAAAAGGGAAAAAAAAGAAAAAAAAAAGAAAAAAAAAAAAAAAAAAAAAAAAAAAAAAAAAAAAAAAAAAAAAAGAGCCATCCAACACACTAGTTCATGAAAATAGTATGAGAATAGTCTTCCCCATTTCCTGGCAAGGTGTGGTCTTTTTTGATTCTTAACAGAACAAAATAAAACCACTGTGCCACAAAGTATTTCAAACAGAGATGTCTCTTCTGCAACAGGGCTTACTGCTTTTTTACATTCTTATTAAATTAATAATTCATTAGCCAAATAAAAACCAGACAAGGTCAAAGCAAAGCAAACTACTTCTTCCTTTCCCAGTAGAGGCTCTTTGGCTGGTGATGTAATGGCTCATCCACACACGTTTTTATTGGTGATAGCAAAATAGATGAAAAAATGCAATGTACAAGAGACAAGCTGCAACAGCAGGATTCTTACTAGGACAGAGACCATTCATTCTTCTTTACTCTGGTAATGAGAAACATGGATGACCCCTGGCAGAGAGGAAAAAAAAAAAAAGTGTTATTAAAGGCTTTTTTTGTCTTGCCCATTTTTTCAAGTTTGCCTGCAGTGAAACACATTTTTGTTTCAGTTTCGTGATGGTTGGACTTGGTGATCTTAGAGGTCTTTTCCCACCTTAATGAACCTATGCTTTAATGATTCTATAACACAAAGCACTGCAAGGTGTGCCTGGTTTGCACTCTGTCTACATGGCACCATCCTAGCCTCCAGTACTCTCACAGCATGCTACGGTAAACCAGTGCCTCTGCCACTAAGGGCATGAAGGACACATTATACTCTGGTTATCACAGAGCGCATTTTACTGTAGAGCTTTATAATCACTTGAAGGTCTTATGAAAGAATGAAATAATAACATAAACCCACTGGCCTATTTCTGGGTCAGCACATTTCTTGCTCCACCTTTCACCTGAACATCCCGTGCTCCTTCTAGAAGTTCCTTAATTAACCCTTACTTTATCTTACAACTATCAAATGTAAATTAATAGACATGTGGGGTCATCTTTCCAAGGTTACGCTGCATGGCATCCACCTGCTCCTGCCTGTCAGAATTAAATCTGGAGAGTGCTGAGTTGCTCCATAACCTACGTCACTTGAAGATACAGATTTTCACCTATACAGCAAAGTGCAGTCTTAATTTGGGCTTTATGATGTGAGCAACAAAGTCCCAGGAAGGAAAAACCCTCTTTCCTCTAGGGTAGAAAGAAAGTATGACTATCCATTTAGAGATTTTATAGCCTTGCTTAACTTTTTTTTTTTCTTACACATGGTGGGTTTATTTTAAAACAGCTTTCATTAATAAGGAACAGAATTCCCTTAACTGACCTTAGGCACATGCAGCCTCCCAGATGGGAAGGAAGGGTACTTTAGGCTAAATAAGCAAATGATGTATAGGGTATAAAACGAGGGGAATTCTTCTCCCCTTCTCAGGCAGCAGCACAGCTGCGAGTGGTAGCACACAGTGAGTGACCAGCATCGCAGCTCTGTGAAAGTTTTACTCCCCCCGAATCACAGCAAATGGCAAACACAGCCATTCGGATGCAAAGCATTTTCAAATATGTTAGTATTAGGCTGTTGATTCCCTTAGAATAGATACGCCTTCTGTTTGCTGGGAAGAACTCTGAGGGCTAAATTTGTTATTTGAAAATAGTGAAATTTGAGGCAGCTGCATGTTTTTATTAGTGACTTCTTAGCTAGGAACTGTAAAACAGATTGTTATTACATGGCGGTAGATGGAGTAAACTGTATTTATGCAGTCACACTCCCAGTAACCATGAGTTAACAACTGAGTCAAATAAATATTTTAGAGCTAATAGGTTTAGTAAATATGACATTTCCCAGTACAATTTTTTACCCATTTTATCCTGTAAAATAGTGTAATAATTGACAGGAAATTGCTATATATATTCTTTATTCATGTTTTTAAACCTTTTTTTTTTTACTATAAAATATAAGACACAAGGAAAATAAAAGAAAACAAAAAGCAGTGAATAAGCCTTAAAAGACATCCTGTAATTTCAGAGCTTAAAAAAAGCACACAATACCTTGTAAATATTGTCTTGTAATATTTCCATAAGACATATCTCCCTAAATATAACATTTTGTAAACTGAAACACTATGACAGAATTCTTAAAAGACTTCAAGAATCATCCAGTAAATCTGTGCCAATGGACTACATAAATTAATCTCCCCCAAAGCCTTTGATCTAGTAATTAATAGTCATCTATCTTGCACAAGTTCATTTTAATATTTAAATTAATCAGAATAATAATTATTCATACCATGTTAAATTATCTATGTACCTGTAAGTTCATCTAACTTCAGAATAATATCCAAAATTTCAAGTATTTCCATTACTCTCCCAGGTGGCATTCTTCATGAAGGTAAAGTTGCTTAAACTTTTTCTGTCAAAATAAAAATGTAAGAAAATATATTGAGGAGAACACTTGTAAGAAGTATCTCAGTTCAAAACTCATTCCAGCCAAACCTCGAAACACTCCGAAACACAGCAATTTCTGCCCCATAATAACCTTCCTTTTCGTTCCAACACACAACCACATCGCGTGCACGTACTCCTCCAGTCACATTGAGAGCCCTACATCTGACTTCAGGAAAGCTGATCAGTATTGAAACAGGTATTTGTTTCTGCTGTTCCCTAACAGCTCCTGGATGGAAGTGAAGGCTGTTCTTTAGTAGGTAGATTAGTACACTTGCTGGCCAGAAATGGGGAATTCAGTGAATCCATTGAGCCAAAAGACATCTGAGTGTATGGCCTTTCTACCATTGTTTTCTCAAGCCTGCTCAGTTGGCTGAATTCAGATATTGTTACATCATTTATACAATTAATTACTAGTAAATACTTTGTAAATTAAACAAAATTGTCAAAAAGGTTAGTATCCACACACAGACTCACACACAGGGATGCACACAAATATAAATCTGTGCTTTGGGTTATACCAGCACCATGTGTAACAGGATCTGGAGAAGATAAACTTCCTTAATCAGGAAAATTTTAAGAAAGGCGGTATGTCTGGAGGGGTCTGGCCTTGGACATGACAAAGAGATCCTTTCTGCTTTTTTCTTAGTGAAGAGGGGACAAGTTGACTAGATTAAAACACTATATCCTGTTGGAACCTTGAAGATGGATAATAACTTGTGCCTCAGTTTCCAGCGAGATACTACTGATAACATTTCTGTGAGGCTAGGTGTGTTGTGTATCATCTCCACCATTGCCCTTTACTGGGCAGAATCATATCCCAGAGTATGCTCTGTGTCCCAGGCATTACGCCACTAGCAGCAGCTCCCAGCTATTTTAAGTGGGTGTAGCTCCATCAGCTCAGCTCTTCTTGATGCAACTGGGCACTGCATTCAAGTCTCTGGCACATGAACTGTCCCCATTCTCACCAGGAAATTCCAGTGAGGAACAACACCCTTCCCAGACCCCTCCGAGACACCCCATCCAGGTGGTATTTCAGTGGCAAAACCAGCCAGGAACTGGCAAGGCAGGTATTGCAGTAGAACCTTAATTAAATCACATTTGATGTTTCGTGACTAAATCTTCATTCTGTGCAGCTTAGTCTGCTTTTTTAATCATTATAGATCTTTGCTCATCTCTGTCAAATACCACTACTGAGGAGGAAGAGGTAGGATTTTTGGCCCCACTAACTAGAAGATTCAAATTCTCATTTCTCTATTAGGAACTTCTTTCTGTTCTATATATCCATTTATTGCAATGTCAACATTGCTCTTTAGTTTAAGCAGCTCCTTCCCTCCCTGGCCTTTGTAACCTTGCAGCATTCCTAGAAAGCAGTTCATTTTGCAGGGGAAAGTAACATGGTTTTAGTATGTTCTAAAATGTCATTGATGTCATGGTAATATTGTTTTCTGCAAGTATAATGTGAGTTCATAATACTTGACTACACATGTCCAAGACAACACCTGGTCTGCAGGAGAGGTCTCACCAGTGCCTTGCAGAGGGGTGTATATAATGAAATTTATCCCTGTGGAGCTAATTCTTATGGAAATATCTGCTAGAAGTGAATCATTTGATATATTTCAGTATTCTAAGTGATTTTTTTCTACATCACTACTATAGATGCTTCTGACTTTTTTTTTCTCTGTGATTTTCGACAGATGAACACCTCTTACTGCAAGAAACTGCTGTTATTCTTCCCTAAACACATGAGCTTCCACTTTGTAGTGTTAAATCTAATCCTATTTCTATTACTTATTTATTTATCACAGTCATCCCCTTTTTTCTTGTAGGAATCCTCTCTGTCCTAAAACCACATCATCAGCAAATTCCATTAGCAAACAAGTACTCTCTGTGACAAGGTCATTAATGAACACATAAACCGGGGCCAGGGCCAAAGCTACAATCATGACCTCTTCCCGATCTGACAGGGAGCCTTCCAATGCAGCCCCCAGTTGTCTCCCTGTAGCTGGTCCTTCAGCCCTTTCTCCAACTGAAATGACTTCTCCTGTGGTCCTGCATCAAAGGCATCAGTTCAGGCAACTGGGGCTAGCTACTGCCCTAACAAAGCCTATCAAAGGCCAATGTCTAGCTGAGTTTGTCCATGTCTAACACATTGAATTTCATGCCTTTAGAATTCACTTTCATCCCTTTATTTAAACTCTTCCTTCAAAATGCCTTTTAATTCCCTGCATACCCTGAAGTCAGAGTATCATACTCATAGTAATCTAAGTGAGGGTAAGGGTGAGGTTTAGGAAAGAAGAGCGGAGTGGGGCTGCAGCCCATTTGCAGCCCCACTTCGAAGAGACCTCCAGTCTCTCCTGAGAGTAAGGCCTTCAGCTGTTTCCCAGTGACTTGGTAGAAAAACTGCCTGGACAGATTTGCCAAACCAGCCCCATGGCTTCAACTACAGTTTCTACCACAATGCGAATGGAAAAGTCACCCCTGCCTGCACCGAGGGCAGGGAGCTCATCGGGACTCCTGGTGCTTTTTCTCCCCGCCCTTCAGCAGGGCTAACATGACACGGGTCCTCCCAAAGCTTTTTCTCAGGACAGTTGTTGATGTAATGAAATTCCAAGTCTCCTCCATGCTGAAGTCTTTGAGTTCCTTTGCCCAGTTTTTTATCAAGGCTTGTTGGTTCAGCGAAAAGAGATTCGCTGTTGTGTCCTCGCTGCTCACCGAAAGCAAACACAGAAATTGCATCCGCTTTTGTCAGATCAAAGTCATATTGGTGAATAACGCTGTTATTCAGGAACAACTAAGCTGTATCATTGCTAGTAACGTGTTCTCCAGTTCACAGCTCAAAAGTTGAAGCTTTTAATCATAATTCCCCGAAGACTGCATCTGCTATCATATTACACAGCTCCTTGCATACTGTAACGTCAGAGTAGCAGCCCTGTAGTTATCTATATCATTTTTTTCTGTGTGCTTCAACTGCTCCCAGGACTATAACCGCTACTTCTCATATCCCTTCTCTAATCATTCATGCCCCAACTACATACCATCTAAGTCTGTTATTCCCAATATTAAATCACCAAGCTTTACCAAATTGTGATTCATGTATGTGTAATGGTTGCCTGAGTACATCAAGCTGCAAGCACTGCTTGAAGAGCTGGTTGCCTCCTCTGGTATGCCATAAAGTAAAACTTGGGAGTGTTGCCGTGGTCACCATTACTACTTCCATCAGCAGTAGTTAACCAAAGTAAGTTTAAGAGCAAATGATCTACACAGCGTTGCTCCTGCTTGCCTGCACGCCCAGTTTTCATCTGGTAACCCCTGTGACTGAGACAGCCTTCTTCAATGTGCCGTTGGTTGCTAGCTAGCAATGGGTTTGTTCTCTTTCATTCTGGTTTTATACTCCTTTTTGTAATGGGCTCATATGCGCCATGTTTTTCTTTTTATTTTCTACCGTAAAAAACAGTCTTTGAAGGGATTCATCAGTGAAACTACATCATTGCTATCTTCTCTGTGAATGGTTTTCACAAGTACAGTCATAAACTGATTGAGAATAAAAGGGGGGTTATTTTTAGAAAAGGCACGTGAGAACACGTTTTCCACCATGTCTTGCACAAGTAATTATTATTGTTAGATATATTACTACAATTTGCAATAGCATCAGACCTGGACGAAGACCTAGCTGTGCAGGGTGCTATATAAATGCAATAAGATGATCCTAGAAACAAGGTTTTTAAAGGTAAGAAAAATCAAATTTGTACTGAAAGATTCAGAATGCAAGGTACTGTAAACTGCAAACTGCCTACATTAAGAGCACCTTTGATTAACAAAAACCTCTTTAAAAGCTAAGCTAGTTTTCATCATTCGTGGCATTTGCTTCTTTTTCTGTTTTGCTCAGTTTGAATGGTGACAGTTTCATTTGTACTTCAGTCAGTTCTGTTGGCAGGCAGCAAACCTACATTACAGTTCTTGTGTTGTAAATACTTAGAGAGAACATTTTGAAATAAACTATTTAACCAGAATTTGAAAGAAAATCTTGAAAACCACTTATCTCAAGGATTTTACAGATTAAATGTCTAAACTTTGGCTCAAAACTGACATGATGCAACTTCCCATGGGTATTTAACAGATCTATAATGCATGGACACCATTCTGCTTTTGCAAAAAACACAAGCATGACACTGAATTAACTCTTCCTTTTTTTTTTTTTTTCCCCATATTCCAACCTGCACACAACTGAAGATTATAAAAGTAAAAATTATGAAAAGTTATTTCTCTGGAGAACAGCTAGATTTGATTTTCTTCTCAAACATAGAAGACAATGCACAGAGTAGCAGAAGCTGTTAACCTTCACTTTTTTTTGCTGTGCTGCTGCTCCACATTGAATACAACAGCCAGAAAACTAGCCCTGTTGTTTTCCAAACTTCTGTGTAATTACAAGTTGACTTCAGTGATAAATTTGAGTTTTCTGCCCCTCCAAGCATTAACAACCCCAAAATTATCTTTGAAGAGAGCAAGCATTCCTATCAAATTGCAAGTCGTCTTATTCATGATCCAAAGTATAACATGGAGGTGAAATATCTTCTCTGGATTCTTGACCTAATGACTTCTTGAAATAGATAGGGATTCAGAAATTATAGCTATAACAATCCAGAATTTCTGTACTTAAAAAGAAAAAAAAAAAAAAAAAAAGGAAAAGAACTAGATACGATTTAGCCTTGACAGAGTAGCTCAGAAAAGACATAAGAAGCCTTACTGCCTCTGCACCAGCATTAGTGTCTGCCCTGGAATCTGGAAAGAAAATAATGCTGGTGCAGCAAATATTTACCCCAGGATGTGAGTGGACTTCAGGACAGAAAGGGAAGGAGAAGGCTGACACACGGCTCTGCTCCTTGTCCGCTGTAAGGGCAGAGCTGGTAGATTGTTTTGGGGAGTCTGGGAAAGGGGAGAAATATACTCGTCTCCAAAAAAAGCCGCTCAAACTATTTCTTTTAATACAACAGAGGAGCCATATGAGAGTTTTTGCCTCAGATAAATATCTCATGTTATTTCTCTTGAATAAAATTAGAAGTAGTACAGACGAGAAAGTAGTCAGAGATCCTGTAGTCTTTTCTCGGGAAAAATCTACAGCATCAGGGCAATGGATTCAGGATATTTCAACAAATAACATTACCAAAGGCCTGACTCCCAGGGAAGGGCACTCAGAATGGTTGCCTCTCAGTGATTTCTTCATACATCCCCTGCACTGGGATTGTGAAAATGGTAATATAAGACCCTGCTACACTGGCATTGTGCTCCCTGGGAATTAATCATGCTATTAATTGCACAGAACAGAAATGGGTCCAAAGCATACAATTCAGATTCAAATTCTAAGTCTCTGACAGTTTGAAGAAATTTAAATTCATAAATTTGAACTTCCCCATCTCTGCAGAACTGCAGAAATAATTGCTGCGTAGTGTCACCAAGGAAGTTAAAAAACATATGAGCATTGGATCAAAATATACATAGCTTAACTTTAACGTAAATCCTGCCATGCCATATAATCAGACTGTACAAACTGTAATGGTGCACATTTTTCCCTGAAATTGTCCCCACTTTCAGTCAAGTTTTAGTACTTCTTCCCAAAGCTGTAGCTTTGGAAGGAAGATATCTGGAGCAGCATGCTTTGTATGGCTGAAGAATCAAGTTTCTGGTGCAAGTGCTTGTGATCATCAAATCCAATCTCCATTGTAGGGTAGTCAACAAAATGTGTTTGAATTTTTTTCTGATAATTCAGAATGCCCATTTAGGTGAATATTTGTTCTTTCAAATACAAAGAATATACCTGAACATTACAACAATATTCAAGGGGAAGGAGCACAAAAAGGAAACCAACCTGGGCAATAGAAATGCTTTTAAAAAATCTAGCAAATTTCATGAAGATTATTTGTGCTACTCCCTTTAAACTTCACTTAAATTTCAGTTAAAAAGCTGACAATAAAATTGTTGCAGTAATAAAACTGACTTCATCCCTGCGACAAACCCAGGAAGTTTTTCAAGGGTTGACTGTGATCTACCCTAAAAAGAGATTTTCACCATCAGCCCCAGAAGAGACATTTGATTCCTATGAAAAGCTAAGGAATTATAATCACAGTAGCTTTTCTATGTGCAGGATGCTACACATCAGATGTTCATGCTGCTAATCTGCAGTGTGAAATGAAAAAGAGGAGGAAGAGAGACGGGCCATGGCGCAGCTCTCAGCTCTGCGATCTTTTCCCTCTTATGTTCCCTCAGATCTTTAGGCCACGTCTACGTGCAGAAGTCACATCAGCTTTAGTGAAACTGATATACTTAAGCCAACAACTTGCATGTGTGCAAGCATGTTTCAAATTGATTACTGACACGACCTGAAGTGATATAAATCAATCTTAAAACCCACAAAAAAACTCTTCCCATTTGAACTGACACCAGGTTACAGCATTATTTAAACAACAAAAATATTGCAAGACCTCAATTTTGCTATCTCTGAGACACGGGACAGGTAAGCTTTGCTCTGGTTAGTGCAAATCCAAAGGCAAAAATGATAGGCAGGAGGGTTGAGAGAAGCTGGATGAACTCAGCCTGTGGACCTGTTACAGCAGACGTTTATTTATAGCACAGTAGTAGTGCACTTGCATTCCCTGAAATACAAATCCAGCTTGCATGAAGCAGGCATGTTTCCAAAGGTGTTTGGAAGGAAGGCAGGGCAAAAAATACCCACCACAGTTGGAGTTTAGCTGCCGTTCAGCTATTTTTCCTTTTACATAACATTATTTCCTAGCTTCATATTTTTTTCTCAGTAACTAGCTTCTACTTATTTGAGCTTGGAGAAGGAAGGGGCCTGAGGAAACAACGGTTTTCCTAATGCCTAAAAGTTGGTGCCTAAGAACACAACCATGTTCCTTAGCTGGTGAAAATCACTGTACGGCATGAACTGGCATGGAGATACTAGCATGGAAGCTGCTTTCCTTAATTAAACATGCAGCAAGGTAGATAAAATTTAGACCAGGGTGCGGTGTCCGGCTCTGGGGTTACCAGTGGCAGTTGCCGTCATGGGGCTGGGATCAGCCTGCGTATTGCCGGTGGCAGGAGGCTGCAGCCCCTCCTGCACCCCCAGCTGCTTCACTGTTTATCTTAGTCGCAGGCCTTTTGTGCACACATTCAGACATTTCTACACTTAAAGGCACTGACTATGTTAGAGATCAGACCACAAAAAATGGTGTGAATGCCTTGCAAAACTGCAGGCAGCCTGTGGGTGGGTGCCAGCCAAGGAGAGGAGATGGGGAAGGTACAAATTCCCAATGATTAGCTGTGTCTCTTTGTCACACAGGGAACTGTCTGCTGGTCCCACAGACAAAAGTTCATGTCCTAATTTACCACCTGCCTTTTGTCTTTCGTCTGGACTATTTATGCACTCGGGGCGGTGGATGCTGTTACCCTGCACCCCAGCTCTCCCTCACCGTCCTGCAAACAAAGCTCTCGGAAAGACACGTGATCTTGCCAAAAGCCTTTAAGCAGAGAAGGGTGTAGGTCAGACTTGGAGGTTTATACAGACCAGTGGGTGCCTAAAGAGAGCACAGCGCTGGCTGCAATCAATAGTGATGAGGGTAGTATGTGTTTCCCTGCCGCTGGGTCCCGCCAAACACAGACAAGGGGTGACAAGTAACTCGCCTCAAATATGTGCAACGTCTCCTTCCCTCGCCTTTTAGGAAGTAGATAATAGTCTCACAGGACACCATCTAACTAATATGCCAGTTAATTCTTAGGCACCCTTCAGATGCAAAATAATGAATGCAAAAGATCAATGGGTGAATTATTGATCCTGTCAAAACTCTTTATAGCTAATTGTAGTACTGAGCGTGAACTGAAGTGGCAGTTGTCTACCTACCACTCATAATAAGGTCACTAGCATGTTTACAAAAAAATCCAACTCGAAAACTTGCACTGTTACAGCATTTCACCTCATCTATTCCAAAAGCAATGGAATTGGATTGTTTCAGGTGAAGAAGTGTTTTAAATACAGTCTCAGTTGTCCCTGTCATCTAAAGTTGGGCTCATTTCTAGCAACAGGAAGCATCACCAGAATTTGTGCGCATCTCCAGCTAAGTAGCAACTCACTGCAAGGCTTAGTGTGTGTTAGACACATTGCGTGTCCCCACCTTGGAAAATAAAAAAGCTTTGAAATTATTTTAGAGTATCTCCTTTACTTTTCCAGTGTCATTTCTGCTGCATTCATGAAGGCTTCCAGGGAAATGGTTGAGCAACCTGGGTTTGCTGCAGCAAGAAAAGTAACAGCGCAAAATGTATTTCACCTAGAACTGAATCTGTCTGGACCCCATCATAATTTTTTATTAAAACAACTGAACTTTTTAAAGGTGATTGGTTCATATAAGTCAAAGTTAAAACTCCACTGCTCCTCTCCCTTGTACTGAAAAGCATGAGGCACTTTTAAATTTGTTAGTCTCTTTCCTCAAGTCTCCTGGGCAGGAACAGTTTTGTCTTTCACATTTTTAGCAGAAACATTTGTTCTCATTTCAGATCTGAATGATTCTGACAGTTCCCAATGTTTTCCACAAAAGCAAGACATTTCTCTTCCCTTCCACACTCACTCGAGTAGCCGATAGTGGATACTTTATATGTGGCAGAGAGAAGTTCAACCTCCAAATCTAACTACAGTACTCCCAGAACACGAATTGAGGTTATTCCCAGTAGCCCATCAAGCCCGCTCTGTTTTTCTGAGTATCACAAAGCAAAAAGCTCCACCAGGAAAAACTGTTTGGAACCATCATGTTCCTACTAGTCCTTTTTTGCTGCTGTGAACTATCATTTTCTAACAGCAAATATTGATCAAAAAATGCCAACCAGCTGCACTGTTATCTCAATTTATCAGCGCACAACACACTGAGACTTCAGAGCAGAGCTCACCTCATGGTACGCAGGACACCTGTGGTTTGGGAGGCTGCTGTACTGCTGGGTACTACCAAGGGGTATGGTGCTGTCTGCAGACTGCAGGTAGCATGAGAGAAAAGATGAGAAAATATGATGGTGCTTTGATGGAAAGGAGGGATTTGAGTGGAAAACTGAGAATCTGTCACAGACAATGTAGAAGAGAAAAGCTGAGAAAGCAAGATTTGGATGCCTTATGGCTACCCAGACAACCTGAGCTAACCTTTTTAGAACGATGTATACTTTCATGCGGCGATTCATTTCCCTTAACTTTACAGTGGACATCTAAAGATGCTTCTACTGTCAGGGGAAAGAAGTAGGCACTCCTCAGGCACAAATCACCTTGTATTATATTGACATCCACAACACTTTAGAAGTAGCAGTCCCACACAGCTACTTATTTCCCTCCATTGATTATTATAGAGTGGGTTGAGAAATCTCTCAGATGGAGACATTGCAGATGTCTGCAGTTTGACAAGAGGAATCTCATTCTGCTTGTGGCTGAATCACACACCACGTATCCATGAATGAGCCTTTGAAATATAGGACAATCCAGAAAGCTCTATTTCAGAGATTCTTCATGGATGAGTATGATTTTTGCTTCCTACACTCTCTCTCCATTAAATTGGTCAGCAGTCTGAAAGAGGAAAAAAAAATACTTCTTCTGAAGAATCAGACCCTTGATATGAAAACAGAACATTCTGGCAGGACACAGAGTGCCTAATATTCATGAACTACTTTTTTTTTTTTTTTCCTTTTTATTTAAATAGAGATTTCCTTGTAACTTGCTCAGATGGCATACTCAGTGCCTCAGGCAAGCCTATGCAGCTGGCTCTACAGCTTGCAAAGGACTTGGCTACATTACAAGTGTCATATTTTCTCACAGATAAATTGTTCTTGAATAACATTGCCTAAGTAACAGGGTTTCCATCAGTATCAGCTTTGCATACCTCCTTCCCCTTTCTCACCCCCCTTTTATCGTACAGATGCATTAACTGTGACCACTGCAAAGAAGCTCTATTTATGCTTTAGTTCCCCTGAGTCCCTCTTGCAGTCTCCAAGGGAATGGATAGCATACAGGATCATGTTCCATGTTCCACCCTCGTGTCTTTTTTTAGCACCTGCTTTTAAAAATCCAGGGCCACGGTGCAATGCACAAAGTTTAGTGCGTGTCCACAGCAGTTGTTATACAGTAGGCTAGTGGCTGAAAGGAACTGTCCTCGCCTGGCATTCCCACTTCCAGGACCAATTCTTGCAAGTCCCTGCACTTGCGAGGACTCAGTGGAGGTGCGGCGGGGTGCAAAAGTGAGAGAGGTGTGGGTTTGCAAATTCCAAGAAAGGAACTAACTTTAACATACCAACAGAAATACATCTATTTTTTGTTTAGCTAAATAATCTCTCTTATTTCACATTACATACTTAATACACACCCTCTACTTTGCAGTGTTGAGAAAGGACAGTGTGACACTAATATATAGCCGTTTTTATCCTGAAGGAATTCTGTCCTCCTAATTAAAATCTCTTCCTCTGTCCAAACAATTCCCCCAATGACACAAATTACACATGGCATGGATGGCAGGACATCAGGCTCTGTAATCTCCTGACGACCATGGGAAAAGCACAAAACAGACATGCGAGGTTATTATTACTCTTAGGGACAGTGCATCCAACTCCCCGTCCCTCAACCTGGCTAAATAAGAGATTTCAAACTTGCATTATGAAAACAAGACTTAAAATCCACCGCATCTTTGCCTGCAGGTAGGCAACCCCTCTCTGTTCACTGTAGCTGTTCCTCACCCCGCATGCCCCCCAGTCTGATCTACCCTGCTCAGAGATGCACCAGCAAAAGTTGCAGCTGCTATTAAATGGGTACCATGATGGTCTTTCTCACCAGCTCCCAAAGCCAAACACTGAAAACCCTGAGGAACCCAGACTTTGTGTTTGATCTCTTTTTTAAGGAATATTTTGCGTAAATGGCAGTCATTTGCTGTTGGATGGGAGTAGAAGGGTTTGTTGTCCTACCCACACTTTCAATAAAAATGAGCCCAAGCTTTTTCAGGAAAACCAATGGGGTGAATAACATAAGCACAGGATAAAAATTTACAATATTTGCAGCACCATGTCATCCAGCTGAAGACAAGAAGATGGCACAGGGGATAATACGCCAACAGCTTCTGCAGATATTTCTGTGTTACTGCTCCCAACATTGTTACCACTGATGGGGGCTGAAGTGAGGGCAACAACTAGGGGAAATATTAGCCAGTGTTCAGTAACATGGCTGCAGCCCAAGTCGCCATCCAGAACGTAATTCCACTCCTCTGAAGACTCAGCAGTGCTCGTTGCAGCAGATAAACAAGTTGCTCTGTTTCCCTGAGGCGTGACGAACACCACTGCGAAGCTGCCTGGGTGAAGAAGAAGGGATTGAGGGCAAGATCCAAGCCTACATTCCTACCTGGGACGGCTGAAGAAAAGAATAAAAAACCGCCTCAGCTTTCTACTAGGCTCTGTCTCTTCACAAGCAGAGCACATATCCCATTTCTGACCCCGGGGCACCAAGGCAGGACTTGAAAATGAATGCACTATCACTGCTGATGCCTTTCTCTCTCCTTGCCTAGGCAGAGAATGCTGAGGGTGCAAGCGGGGCAATTTGGGTTCACTCCTCTGCAGCGCCATGGACATTGGACAAATCACTTTGGGTATGTTTGTATCAAGAGGGTGGAGATGCACATACCCTCTTCACTTTCTCTGGGGCCCCTTTAAACCTGGAGTACTAGCTACCCCACTGGAGTCCAGAAGCGGATATCATTTTGACATAACAGGCCTGCACAGTTCTGAATCAACACTTTTGTATTTTTCCAGACCCAGTCTGTCATATCCCTGCATCACCATTCAAATTTGCCTATTTGAAACAAACAAACAAACAAAAGCCACAAAACCCACCCCCACCCCCCCAAAAAAGAACCCAAAACAAAACAACACAAAACAAAACACAACAAACCTGAACCAACCAACCAACCAAACCCTTTGAGGTGCTTAGGTAGGAAGCAATATAAAAGTCCCAAAGAAATATCTTGTATGGCGTGATAACCAGTGAACTCTGCCTGAGCCTGTGACATACCCATTAATGTTCTTGGCAAATCAATGAAACTTGTGCTCCTAAGGAACTCAAGTATTATTTTTTTTCCACAAAGTGGAGAGACAGAACTCCCAAAAGGTATCAGCAGCATCCCAGCACAGAAGAAATGTAATTTTTCAGACAACAACATTGTGAAATATTTCACAGCTGAAACTATACTGACTTGACAGAACCTGAAGCCAGTTAACACCTCTTATTACAATTTTACTCAGGAATAACGCCTGGGCAAGATGTCCTTAGCCCTGAAAAAAACATATTTAACGCTTCCTGAACCACAATAAATTTTACCATCTGCCTTCTCGCCCTAACATGCTCCCTGCCTCTTGAGAAGATACAAAACCATGAGTGAAGATTTGAGACTCTCTCTGAGGCTCCACCGGAGGTCAAGGCTTTTACCAGACACACCATGTACCAGAACACAATACACATGAACTACTTGCAGTCATACACTCAGTAGTCAATGCTTCTCTTGGATGATTTATAATTCCATCTCTTGGGGAAAGAAAACAACATAGAGATTAATGCAGGGTCAGATTCTGCCACAGAAATTCATCATTGTGCCCCTGGTTTATTGCTAATTTAAGGCTCTACTTGATTCAGACTGAGTAACAAATAATGTACAGAAAGTTGCATGTTTCTTGTAAAAAGCTCATGAGCTGAAGAAGCAGCTAAATTCACAGCAGGTCTCAAGCACTGTGAATTATTCATTCAGCTTAGTTACTCTGTGTGACAGTCATCAGAAGAGTTTTATTGGCAGTTAAATGTTCTCCTCCATCAGTTACTTACTGAAAAATCAGCACTGTGCACTCATTTAAGATGTAGCTGATACATGTTCAAGGACTCCTGTCCAACCCAATCCTATGCAGACTTTAGTCAGCTAACCAGCCTCGGTGCAGCTCCTCCTATGCAGAGGAGCTATTAAAGCTCTAGTATTTACATCATCACTACCCGCACTTGATTAATTCTTGCTTTTTGCTACATTTTTATGTAAATGACCAGTCAAAAACATCAGAATTTTGCAGCTTGTTTTGTTCAGACTGAGGATGGTGTCTGCTATTTTCTTCATGCAGTCTGCTTCTTCTCCAAGACACCACAAAGTCCTTTTTCTTGAACACAGCAGAAATCAAATGAGTGTCCAAAGTCACTTCACACTCAGTCCCAAATGCTTGCTCTCCTTACCGAGGCCGTCACACCTGCCTGTGTGTCCAGAAGTCTGCTTCTGCCCGGGGTGTCCAACCCCCAGAAGCACCAGACGTACATCCACTACGCAGCACAGGCACAGCGAGTCCATCACATGTGGGAAGAACCGGACCCAGGGGCTGCACAACCAGTCAGACCCGTCGGTGGTGCTACAGACATGAGATGTGAAGTGATACTCAGCAACTTGTTTAGGATTTCTGTGTGTAAAACAGTCCAGGTGAAGTTACTCTTGTAGGAGCTCTGGGCAGAGCAAAGGAATTTAATCTGCTCCTCCTGAGCCTTGGGAAGGTGCCTCAACATTAGCCTATCTTTCCTAAGGATAATGAATTGCGCTTCTGTACTTCCCACTTGCTCACTGATGACCATTATGTAAACTCTTTGTGACACTAGCAACAGGACAAAACCCAAAACCTAAAAGAACTGTCACTTAAAGCTGTGACAAACCATAGCCATAGCTCCCAGCACCCTCAGGTCACCTTAGCCCGCAGGGAAGGATGTGCAGGAGTGGCTTACAGCAACACAAACCAGATGTCAGAACAGATCCTCCTCACACTTTTTGTGACTCCTCACTGGGGCCACAAAGAGTACTTCCCCATTTCTTTTTTTTTTTTTTTTTTCCCAAGCATCTGAGAACTGTTGTGTCCACATATCACTTTTCCCTTGCCAGGCTGCTAATTGCAACTTAAAGACCTTCATTAGCCACTTCCCATGGATCGGCATGGTGGATCCCTGCGATAGAAAAGCAAGGGCGTTGACAGATGAAACCTGGCAAGTCTCCCTGAGCCATTCCAGGATTTCTGACCTCAGTGGCTTGCTCTGTCAAAGATAACTATCCCATGGCAGAGTCAGCAAAAGAGATGTGCCTCAGCCTCTGCACTCGGTGCCAATGCAGCATCGCAGGGCGCAAAGGGCTGTCAGCCCTCAAACAGGCAGACCTTAAAGACCTCCCCACAGCAAATTTTGTTACTATTCCTTTGCCACCTCCCTGCAGAATTGCTTTTACTTCATTATCTACTTGCTTACTAATAAAATTGCCATTTTCTCACTGGACTACAGATTGCTTCTTATATATGCTGTTTACTCATGTGCAAAGAAACTGAATATAGTGACCCAGCCTTTTAGTATACGCTCTGTTCTTGCTACCAGGCTCTCTGCCAAATAATTACTGAACTTCTAAAGGAACAAGCAATAAAATGTAAGAGGTAAATTCCACATTCACTCACCCTCAACAGTGATGTTATTATGAGCAATATACAGGTGTCAGACATAAAAGAAGTGCTGGGCTCAACATGCCTTTGAATTAAACCCCGCCTTGTGTAACAAGGCTACTAATCTCTTTTGCTATTTAAGTTCCCTGAGTTTCCCACCACACCACACATTAACCTTTTGCTGGCGTGGTCCTGTTATAAATACAGTAGCGACAGTGGAATATGAATGCCTGTACATCCTGATATATCAGTGAACCACTCTCAGTCTCAGAGAGTGGCAATTGGCCTCACACACAGAAGCCAAGAGGTTTAAACAGCAAGATACAATGTTCTGGGAATTGCCAGTTTTCTCAGCCACATGAGGTGAAGGGAAACATTTGTCGCTTGCTTTGAGAAATCCCCAGCAATCAAAGCCACTGACTGACAGTACTTGAGAGGCTGCAGTGGAGTCTGTTCTAGCCAATGATTCCTACTAATGAGCAAACCCTTGCTGTAAGAGAGCTGGAAAGCAGCTTTTCCAGAACACTTTCAGCTGCTCGGCTTTCTTGCCAAACACCAAAGGATTGTAGAGCTTCTTTTTAGAAGGGAAAATAAGTTTTCCACTGAGCAGCTTTGGAATTAGCTTATTTGACTCAGTAAATAGCTAGTGGTGTAGTCGTCGTCTTTGAAAACATAGCCCCTTCCATCTTCCCTTTTGTTCACACAAAGCAAGCAAAGCCAGGCCAGGCAGCCAGGATCTGTGTTGTGATTTGTAATTGTAGGACTGTGAATCTATTTTCATTGACTGGACAACAGACAGAAATGGTGACTCTGCAGCTGACTCCCAGGACAGTATGTAAGATATGCATGGCATGCTGTAAGCTTTGTAGTCCCCGTTGGCAGAGGAAAATTCCCTAGATAAGGACAACAGTAGGGAAGGGAAGAAGGGACCAACTTTAAAATCTTATAGCAGCAGAAGTCTTCAGAAAAAGCTAAGAGGTTTGGATTAGGATCTTTTCTTTTATGAGTAAGAATAATTCTGTTAAGCTAAATCAAGAGAAAGAGCAAACACTTAAACATCTGAACTTGAATAATTGTGCCTAAAGTACACCCTTACAAGCACAAATGCAAACGACCTTACCCTGGTCTTTCTGGATCAAGACATGTCTCCAGGCAGATCTTCTAACACCTACAGAAATAGTGACAGAAAAGGGAGAATCTTTCACTCTTATCTGAAAGGCTTAGGTGACTTGGCAAAGATTTTTCTCATTCTCAAAGGCCAGAACAGAGCTCTCTCTTTGTAAAAATAAATACCATTGTTGATTAAGAAATGTCTAAATCCCCAATGATTTACAGGTATCTTACACTATGCATGGTGTATTGATCTCAAGTCTAAACTGAATAATCTTTAGTAATCAATCAGAGACTCACTGGTTGAAGGAAGGGATATGCCAGTTTTCCCTTTCTCTGCCAGTTTTTTACCTCCACTGCACACCAATACGTCATGGTCTGCTTTGATATCTCAATTTATTGGACCACATACTCAGCAAATTAAACTTTATTTCAGGAGTTCATTAAGTTAAGAAAAAACAAATCAAATGTGGGCATAACAGGGATAAATGTGGGCATTGACAGGGATCTCCTGGAGAGAGTCCAAAGAAGGGCTACAAAGATGATTAAGGGCCTGGAGCATCTCCCCTATGAGGAAAGGCTGAGTAAGTTGGGACTGTTCAGCCTTGAGAAGAGAAGACTAAGGGGGGACCTAATTGGAGTTTATAATTACCTGAAGCAGGGGATGCAGGGGGAATCAGCCAGCCCCTTTTCAGTGGTCTGTGGGGATAGGACAAGGGGCAATGGCTGCAAGCTGGAACACAGGAAGTTCCGCACCAACATGCGGAAAAACTTCTTCACAGTGAGGGTGACAGAGCACTGGAATAGGCTGCCCAGGGAGGTGGTGGAGTCTCCTTCACTGGAGATATTCAAGACCTGCCTGGACACCTATCTGAGTGATATGTCCTAGGGAGCCTGCTTTGGCAGGGGGGTTGGACCCGATGATCTCTCGAGGTCCCTTCCAACCCCTACAAGTCTATGATTCTATGAATCTATGATAACACCCTTTATTCAGACACATGAATTCTCTAATTCATCACTTCATTAATTCACAAATTTTCCAGCTCACGAGCTCTCTAGCTCACACAACTACCAGCAAAGCAGCTACCAGCTGATGATGAGCATGCTCACCCTTCCTCCTCCCCGTGCCACACCGGGGAGCACGGGAGCCTTAGTGGTCCGGCTGCTGACGGAGCCACCCCAGAGGCTTTTTGGGTAAACCGGCTTATTTCTGCCTTCCAGGTTGGGAAGCTGGTCTGTACATTTCCATAGGTTAGTGGATTCTGAAGAAACCGACAGACAGTTCCTCTACAGGGGATGGGAGCTGCAGGGGACAGGAGGCTGCAGGTGTCAGGGGCTGCAGAGTCACCCTTACCTCTTCTTCCCAGGGCCCTGCCCACACGTTGCTCTCTCTGCCCCAACGGCTGCTCCAGCACACATCAGGCTGTGCGTTTGGCCAAAACCAGAGCTGAGCAGACAGTCATGCTCACCCCTTGGCATGGACCGAACACCCAGCAAAACCACTGTCTAGGCGAGTGGAGGCACTGTTACTCCTCTTGCCTCGCCGGGGGTGAGGGCTGGGGGAAGATTTGGGCACAGACTTAAGCCCAAATCAGGTAACAACTGGTGATGCATACTTTCAACACAGGGAGTTACGTGATAGACATGGATATAAAAACGTATTAATAGCAAAAGTAATAAAACACAGCACAATAATACAATGATCATAGGATGTAACATAAGATGCAATACATCATTTGCGGATGGCACATATCTCATAAAAACATCATACCAATAATGTCCAGCAGTTTGTTCTATTTCTGTCGCAATTCTGATGATCTGGCCAATACCATGTTTGATAGCAACGGTCACATGGTTTTGACAAATAATAGCCTTTTCATATTCAGTGATTAAAGTTTGCAGTTCCTCAGTTTGAGAATACACCGTGTCCCATATTGATCCTAAGGGACCAATTGGGTCCAAGTTGTAGGCCAGTATTCCACCATATGAGGTTAGCTTTATGGTCTCTCTAAAGTTGTCCACAGGACTCTAGTGACATTGCACTAGCACTCTCATTAAGTGATGGTTTTATTCCAGTCATTCCATAACAAAGTTCAGGGCAGACTGTGTACTCTCTAGATGGACACGTTCTGTATTGTGCAGGTTGAAGGACAGCTTTTGCTTCTTCATCCAGGAGGTTAGCAGTTCCCAGGGATGGAGAAAGAAGACTTAGGGCTTAGATCATATCCAAGCCTCAGCAATGATTCATTTCACTCCCATAGTATCTACAGTTTCCCATATTCCATTCCCTCAAAAGTGCTGCAAACACAGTGTTTAACAAGTGATGAGTGTTGAATTCTCACCCAAACTCCTGGATACCACACTGAGGTGTCCAAAGCATCCTGCTGGTGTAGATTCAGAACAGGGGATTCTTCAAAACCTCCATATAGTGGACTACCAGTAGGAGTCTGCTGGGAGTTCAGCACTTGCACGTCCTGCCACAAGTTTCTTCCCCAGACAGCATCACCATTTTGCCATTTGAGTTGCTATTTAAACAACACGTTCCGGCCTTTCTACTATACCATTACTCTGAGGCTGATAAAGTAATTGGAAAGTCCACTTAACTCCATACTTGAGACAACATTTCTGTACTATTTTATTTTTAAAATGTCACCCGTTATCTGACTGTATCTCTCGTGGCACTGCCTGTATAGCAAGTAATTGGTTTAATCCTGCCACACGGTTAAAGCCAGTCTGAATGTGGTGCGTGTAGAGTAAGCACTACCTAAACTGCTCACTATTTCAACCTTAATCATAATGAATTTCCACCCTTCAGAAGTATATGCCATGGATCCAATATAGTCTACTTCCCAAGTACCCCAAAGGACTTTTCCTTCCCTAAGGCTTGCTTGCTGCTGACTTTGGACAATATAATCCTTTATTTCATTACAGAATCCACAGGTGATCGCTAGCTGAACTGCTTCAAGGCAAGTCCTTAGAAGTACCAACGACCCTTCCTACAGAAGTAGCTTATTGTCTCCTGAGTGAACCACAAAGCTACTCTAGCGGGTAACGGCTGGGCAGGGAAATATGGACTTGAGTCCACCCTAAGCTGTGGATTTCACTACATTCTCCTTTTTTCTTTAACCTTTCACCAGTCATCAAATATTCCATTCAAGTCAAAATACTTTCCTTCTCTTATGTGTGTATAAACCTAAGCGAATCTTTTTTTATCCATAACTCATGGCAGAATAATATTGTGTGGGCCCTCTTTCATCAGGCTAGACTTAAATTCACATTCCACGGAGCAGCCAGAAAAAGGCAAAACACTTCAGTAAGGTACAAAATCAAGAGTCTCATCACTGCTGACTATTAAATAGACAGGGCACTGTTCTCTAAATGAAGTGCTAACCTAGTAAGTCTAATAAACCACCTTCTCTCTTCGTTATATTTTGCTAGCATCAACACCGTCATCGTTAAACACTTTTTTGCCATGAACACTGCTGTACAGTATTTTCTGAACCCAGTGAAAAGGCTGCTTTGCATTCTGTAGAGTACACATTTCCTATTCACTGAGCAGTCTCCAAATTTGAAGCCACATACTATCCACAAACCTGTGATTCTTCATTTCTTGGCACACAAGTCAGAACAAATATTGCATTCAGTTTTAACACTGACCCGAGGAGATGTAAAACCTCAGTTAAAAGCAAGCTGTTCAGGAATTCCTTTAGAGAAGGAATACATACAAAAGTCCAGAAGCACTACAAGGCACTGAAGTCTCTACATTTACATAAACATCCGGTCCTGTTGGGTTACCTGTTAGTCTGTTGTTATAAGGAGACTTGGCCACACGTGCTTTTATCCAGCTAGTCAAGGGCAGAGTTTAGTTGCTGTGCCCGGTCTGGTGTGGTCAGACTGCTCTCCCAGGCAATGCTTTCTGGTCTGCCAAACGTGCTTGAGATCCGTGACTCCCCAGGCAGCTACTCGGGAAGTGAAATCGGGATCTCCACGGCTCTCTTTGCAAGGCCATCATAGGTAGCCAGGTTTCGCGTGAAACCCCTTTCAGGACAACATGACTGGGGACCTAGCAGAAGACTTTCTCCTTTGTGGACACTTCGACTCCAGAAGGAGCATCACCTCTCTGTTCTCCTGCCATGTGCAAAAGCAGGCTTACGCTTGGCAGCCAAATTCCCGCAGCAGCGCAGGGTGCCTTTGTCAGCAAACCTGGAGGACCTCTCTCGGCCACAGCAGTGGCAGCAGAAAGCTATCATCCCAAGACTACAGACATTCCCCTTTGGGAAATCACTGAGTCTTACAGATCTTCTTTTTCCAGATTCTTTGAATGAACATTTAACTATTCTCAGCACTTCAGTGAAAAATATGGGGATGTTTCCTTCTCATTGCATGGGACATACAGGCACTCTACAGCTCTAATAGGAATATACTTGAGGTCCTGTACCTGTTCATTAGCAATTACATAGCCTATTACCAAGCAGGTGAAGTCATATTTCAAAGCCAGGAAATTAAAAGTCCTGTTGCACTAGGACTGCTATTGGAACACTTTCTGCAGAAACATAATTTTGGACTAATTTTTAATATTTAAAGGAACCTGTCTAAACTGCATTTTGTCAAATGGCTTCGCCACAACTGTTGCAAAGACTTTCTGTCTCTCGTTTGTATCAACTTTTGCCACATGGAATTTGTCCAATAGTTGTAAAACAACAGAAAAAAAGTGTGCTTTCTTAGTTTTGAACAGCCCATGACCAGTATAACCAGAAGCAGGAGCCAATTCTGATAACCTTTAACATACATGTTCAAATGAATTGGCTTCATATTGTCACTGGATTTTTCAGCACTCGGAATGTTGTAATACTCTAAACTGTGGCTGCTTAATACCTTTTAACACAAGGTACAGCTTGCAAGGAGAAAATAACTTGTTCAAATTTTCCCCAGGACAGAGGTGTTTGGAAATTTTTTGTGTGTCTACTCTTTATGAAATTCAGAAAAGATTCAGGTGACCTTTTATCTTTATGGATGAGATCAGCATCTGTAAAGAAAGGAAATGGAAAGCTCTAATGAGAGCACAAAAATGCCTTCCACCCTAACAAACTCAGCGTGTTCATGCAGGGTAGTTGCAGCCCTGGCCCAAACGGGGAGGGCGAAGGGAACATGTGCAGCAAGGTGGCTGCATCAGGCTGCGTAGGAGCTTGGACTGCAGCAGCTAGTGCTAAAAAGAAGTTCCAGCCCTTTTGCTATGTCTGCTGCTAAAGCTTTTATATATATATATATAAATGCTCATACACACATTGTTTCTTTAATCAGCTATAATCTTTCTGTTTTTCATTATGAATATTTCTAGCATCTGCTGATGAAAAAACCTGTAATTTTTGACCATACTTATCATATGCAAAAGCTGTATGCAGAATAAATTTAGTTTAGTTGTTTAAAATAAAATTTAAAGAAGACATTTAAATAGAATATCTGGCGCTTGTCTTGAAAATAAAAATTGAAAGAATGCATAAGGGCATGTGGCTGGTATGGGGGTGGTAACTTAAGATAGCAGCAGAAGCAAGAAAAAATGTTTAAAAATAATACTAGGCCTGAAAAAAAAAAAAAAAAGAAAAAAAAAAAAAGAATGGCAAAGCTGCATGTAAAAATAATACTCATAGGCATGCCATTGCAGGATACATTCACAGTAGTGTTCCAGGCAAGGACAACAACAGCAACAACAAAAAAACACAACACAAAAAATTAAAGAAAATGTGCTTCCTGTTAAATTAAATTATTAATTAAAAATTAAAGAAGACATGTTTTCTGTTTCTGCCAGAACAGTAGCTTTATGCCAAACGCCAGCACAGGAGTCACTTTCCACTACAAAATACCTTTATTGCCGCAGCCACCCTACACTTAATGGACTTGCAAGACAGGCTTTGGATCATTTTCTATTATTTCTTGCCTTCTCACAGCATAAGCACACTAGGCTGGTACAAAATGTTAATCACAGTTTTTAATTTGAATCGCTATTAGTTTCTTTAATATTCCAAGCAGCCCTGCTAGAGAGAGAAACAATAGCTCCAAGGCAACGGAAGCTGTTCACTTCCCTTCCATGGAATAATAATATCTCCCAGCCTTACTTTCAGGCTGATCCTGGATTATGGGCAGAGGTGCTCACAGCTGTTGCTAGATCCAGATGACTCTCCATTTCCACCCTGTCCTGGGTTTGCATGGCAAGGGTTTGGTAGCGG
>KL289815.1:12550-33268 GCA_000699545.1 Podiceps cristatus | reverse complement strand
GGGGGGAGGGACACGACACACACACGGAATCGAGCAAATAGCAGTCTCCATCTCATGGCATCTAATCTTTCCAGCAGCCTTGCAGGGAAATTGTAAGTGAAATAAAATAATATGGAAAACTGCACAATAATATATGCACAAGGAGGCTTGAGAGGAAAATACCTGCATGCAAAACTAAGTTGTAGAAATAATTAAAAAAAAAATCTGTTTTGTGGAGAAACAATTTGCCTGTTTTCTCCGTCCTCCCAACTCCTCATTAAAGTTGCACTCTTCAACTACAACAAGCAAAAGCTAAATATCACCAGCACTATTTGTTTATAGAACAAAAGTGAATTCAGAGTGAAACTTTGGTAAACTGCAGTAACCAAAAGTAAAGTACTTGAAACGAATCCTTGCAAATGACACTAAGTCCCATGTTTTCATCCACTGCAGGTCCTCTCTTTCAGGATGCTCCTGAGTGCTCTTACTGTTACACTGCTTAATGTGTGCTCTGCTCAGCAGGTGGGCTGGGGACCTGGGTGTGTGGAATAATTCTGCTTTCCAGGGGTATATTGCCATATGGCTGCTGTAGTCATGGGTTTTGGTGTTAGCTCTTGATGCTTTTGTAGGGCTGTGCAAATGGCATTTTACTCCTGAAGTCTTGTTTATGTGTTGTCATGTCTGGTAACAGAGCAAGTCTCTCTCTGACAGGATATAGTTGGCCTACCAGAACTTGTGCTGGGAGTAAAGGGTCCCAGAGGATGTGGTAAAGCAAATAACATACAGGCAATGTTTGCTGGAGTTTATGCATGAAGCTTAGCAAGGCAGGAGGCTGACAACATAGGCTCAAGGGCTTTCCTCCCACATAACATCTGCAAGGAGGTGGGCATGCTGAGACAGTGACTGAACCTGGAGTATGTTCTGTTGCCAAAGGTGGTGTTATGGTGTAACTAGAAAAGCTGTGGCGGATTGATTTTTTTTCTGCTGTGTGTGAGGGAATTTTTTTCCTGTGGTTGCTTTAAAAGCAAAACCAAAAAGTGGTAACCCACAGATGGGGAATCAAAAAAGTATAGCTTTAAGACAGTTGGCTCTGGGAAGTTAGGAAATCTTAACTGAACTTAAGAGTGCGGTCACATCCCTTGCAAGAAGTTGTGTAATTTAACATGCATGAAGTCAAAGCAAGTCTTCCACGCCTGGAAATTTTTCTAGCTTGGAGTCCTTGATCTAGTGATGTATTTATTGTCCTTAAACTGTTGTGCTGGGGAGGCAGAGTAGTTCTGAGCAATCTGTATTCCTAGGGGCTGATAGGCATATGGAGACCTCTGCGGTTTAGGACTTGTTATGTTCTAGTCCTTCTAGAATGGATTATGTCTTCTCCAAATTGTGATTTTTCTTTTTAAACTTTCTTTACCCCTCTTCCCTTACTCAGCAGACAATAGAAGGGAAAGGCAGCTGAGAGAACAACCAAATCTGGAGTTAGCTACAGCCGTAAAATAGAGATTCCTTTTAGTGCTGCTGAAGGTGGTTGTAGATTTATTTGTTCAGTACTCTATGTGAGCAGGAGGGAAAAGGAAAGCTTAGAGAAAAATACCCAAACAAAACCAAAAACCCCACTATCTCAATCAACCTCTCCTTTCTCTGCCCCAAAATAAACCCAGTTAAAAACCCAAGCCAGTGCGAGTTCTGGTATGCCTCCGCTATCTATCATAGGCAGTGTGGATGCCTCCGGCCAGGGCCAAGCAGCCGAGGGTGCCCACGCAGCCCTGTGCTGCCCTGACCTGAGCTCCGCTCCCAGGCCAGGAGCAGCAGAGCCCTGTGAGTGTGGTGGGGAGCTGCAATTAGTAACTCCCCATCAACACAGGGAATTCATGCTGCTGCAACACTACCTGGAGGCAGCTGCACTGCTCCGGACCCTGTTGGCACAGGCATCTCTGCACTGTGCCTTGCCAAGATGTGCCTGAAGGCGCTGTTTTAAAGACACATGGGCAGATGTGAACTAAAATCAATGACTGGAAGTCTCTGAGGCTCAGTCTGCTTTGAAAAATCTGGCTGCAGGTACATCTGCAATGTATATACATCCCCACGTGCCTCTGAAAATTGTCAGTCTTCAATAAGATATTTCACTGCATATATATTCACATTCAGTATATGCGTATGTATGCATGCTCAGTGGACTGTGGCAGAAAAGTATCTCATTGTTCAGAGGCTTTTTTCCACTCCTCCTTTCTCTCACTTGTTGAAACAAACCTCTGTGCATTGACATAGACCTGCAGTGTCCCGTCACCTGGACTGGTCTGCCACCTTCCGTGTATGTTTAGGAATGCTCAGCTTCCATAGGGGGCAGTTGGCTCTATAGGCTCCTCGTCCTGAGTTAGGAGGGAAGGCTGTAATACAGTTCAGAAAAGGAATGCAACTGAGGGTTTGAGACAGAAACTAGCTCAACTTTTTCAAAGGATCCTTAAATACTAATTGTGAAAGCACAGAAGATGTTGGAAGGGACCCTTAAAGATCATCTAGTCCAACCCCTCTGCCATGGGCAGGGACATCTTCCACTAGATCAGATTGATTGATTAAAGCCCCATCAACCTGACCTTTAACACTTCCAATGATAGGGCATCTCCAACCTCTTTGGGCAACCTGTTACAGTGCCTCACCACCCTCATGATAAAGAATATCTTATGTCCAATCTAAATCTACCCTCTTTCAGTTTAAAACCATTGCCCCTTGTCCTGTTGCTATAGGCCCTGTTCTCTTTCCATCTTTCTTATAAGCCCTCTTGAAGTATTGAAAGGGCACAGTAAGGTCTACCTGGAGCCTTCTCCAGGCTGAACAACCCCAATCTTTCAGCCTTTCTTCATAGGACAGATGTTCCATCTCACTGACCACTTTTGTGAACCTCCTCTGGACCTGCTCCAACAAGTCTATGTCTGTCTTGTGCTAGCAGTAAGCTTTACAGGCCATCTGCAATGCCATCTGACAAGCCCCTGAAGAGTTGACTGCACTGTTGTATGTGTTTGGTTGGGGGGGTGTGTGTGTGATTTTTTTTTTTTTTTTTTTTCCCTGTGTGTTTTTACGTAACATAGGTGTGTGTGTGTTCTTCCAGCCCCTTCCCTCCACCTCCCAAAATGGCTTCTCTGGCAGACAAAATGTCAAGAAGTGGTGCCTTCCCCCAAAAGATCAGTCTCTTGAATCTAGTATACATCAATGCAATCTTATTTTAGGACTTTCATAACTGTAGAGAGCACATTGGAGACTCTTGTACTCATCTAGGTAAATATTTCGGTGGCCTGGTCTGCATTACAAGAAGATAGCTTGGACATGAAAATCTTCTACCACCTCCTCTCCCTTTCTAGAAATAACTAATTTCTCTAGAAGAAAAAAATCTGTGCTGGTCTGTCTTTACCCTGCTTACATTTGTATTATCAAGTTAAACTCAACACAACAGCAAGCCTTTTGATTTAATGAGAACTGAAATCTATGGCTGTGTGGTTTCGCTGCTTACTTGGGATTCTGTGTTAGTCAGCTGGTGAAATACTTCTGTCAATTTAGTCTTCAGAAAGGCAAAATTGTCTGGTATGACCTGGCTCTTGAGGAGGCTGAATTCCAGGTTCGCACAGAGGTTATGAGAAATTTGGCTTTCTGGCCATGGTTGCTTTGTACTTTTCCAAGGTGACTCTCTTCCACCCTTCTCTCTCCCTTCATTACCTTGGTGGGTACAGTTCCTTCTGAAGAAGGGACAAGCTATCAAGAATAAAAACAGATTTTAAAATGGAAAAGTTGTTTTAAATGCCTTGCTGTATGGACTGGTATGTGCATCTGTGGTTGTGTGGTGTTTGGGTTTTTTTTTTAAATGTAATATAAATCTTCTATCAAAACTCAAAGGCAACAAGTTTGCCTGAAACCTACTTGTGTAACAGTAAACCATTACCTTTTTTTTTAAAGTGCCCAAACACTTGCCACAAACCATGGTGACTCATGACTTGGGCAAATCCTCCTATGTGTTCGCTTGCCATCTTTCTTGTATCTTCATTCTTGCGCTTGATTTATTCACTAGCTGCAAACAGACACCTCAGGTTTTGTGCAGCACTGACTTTGTGATTGCGCATGAAGTGCTCAGTACAGTGGGACTACTTTCTTTCCTCATACAGGGGTTTTTAGCTGTGACAGTTTACACACTGTCAGTTTGTAAACAGTGACCATTTGAACCCTGAAAAATTATGTGGGGTTTTGGGTTTGGTGCGACTAGTATGCTGGGTGTTTTGTCTGAGCCTTTTCTCTTGATCAGCTGACATTTTGAGGCAGTAGGTGTGATTATTTTCAGCCCAGTGTTCATTCTCTGAACTTCAGTAAACCAAAACTCCCTGTTCGGTCACTTCTGTCAGCGTGTCAGTCTAATGGCTAAAGAAAAGCAAAAGGATAAAGAGCAGAAATAAAGGCAAAATTGTATTCAGTGAGTAAATTGGTTGGAGATGCCTTTTTGGGGTGTCAGGTGAAAGCTGTCTTTTATTTTATGGGCAGCCTTAGCCTCACATTTTGCACTCTAAGTGCACGTCAGCTGGCAGGCAGTGGAGTGGAGTTAAAGAGCCAAAATGTTTTAACTGGGAAACCCATCAATCTGTATTTTTCCTCTCCAACAAGCTGCCGCTTATGATAAAACAGAAAAACATAAACCCAACAACCAAATCCAGACTGTTTCTTTTTTCCCACTCACATTCATATCATCTGAAGCAATTGCAAAAGACCTTAGTTAAAAAGGCATAGCCAAGGTGCTGCAGTTTTAGCACTTTCTAGCACAAGACAGGAAACTTTCTCTTACTTACCTACGTGGAATCCCTCAGTATTCTGTCTGAATGTGCTGAGATTCAAACACGCTGCTGCGAGGAGCCTCTGCCTTGAATGAGGAAGTGCTGAACGGGGCAGGATGTGGAGCAATGACTCAGATACTGAGGGCTGTTTCTTGATTAGCTGAGGAATACAAGGAATTTTTGTCAGCGCTCACTATAGCGTGCTCAGCTGACGTAAGGTCTTGTTTTCTACCACGTTACTGATAGCAAAAGCTCAGGAACATTCAATATTTCACTCTTCATCTTTTCCCAAACTTTAGCTGCTTTGATGATGCAATATTCTGGTATTGCAGTCCTTTCTAGGAGCACTATCTGCTTTTTGTCCAATAAAACATATGTCCCTGTCAAGAAGCATGTTTGTGCATGAACGTACCACTTGAAGATGCTCAGAACAAGGATATTGGTAATGCTTCTGAAACAACTCTTGCCTCTTAGCTCAAACAGGTGCTTGAGACTTTGATCCTTTCCATTAGGAAAAGGAGTCTCTTCTTACAATTAGTTTTAACCGACATTCATGTATTTGGTGTCCTATACAGCTGAACTACCACTTGTAGTTTCTAAGCATACCTTTCCAAACTCTACATTGCCATAGAAGCTCTGTCTCTTATTTGCTCTGCAATCAAGCACTGTTGTTTCACTGACTCCCTGCTTTTGATGTGCAGGTATCAAGCAGTGTTTTCCCCTTATGTTTTCAGCCAGCTGTGATAGAAGCCCTTTCTCCTTCTCCTTGGGAGAGCTCTTGCTTGCATCACTCTGAGCTGTCGACTTGGGTGTAGGTGCTTGGCACTTTGCTATGTCATATCATAAAGGAGCTCAAGTTTTCTTTCTGTGGGCACTTGCTAGCATGGCCGTCACTTCACTGGGGTCTTGTTGCACATAGTTACATAACTATAACATAATTCAGCACTTGCGCATAAGAAATGGAAAAATATATTAGGTGGATTCTCTTCGGGTCCTGTTTTTGACCTAGTGGTTTCTGGGTAGTCTCTCTTGCACTAATTTGAGTCCTTCTGACGCCTCCCTGTGTCTTTAAGTCTGTGTGTATGTACACCTACAATGCCCTGTTAATGTTCAACTTTTCATTACATAAACATGCCATAAAAGGCATATCAATTGATTTAAAATGATTAGTATTCCAAACACTGTTCTCATTCATCTCAACTCTTCCTCTGCTTGGGTTAAGCAGAGAGCTAGCTATTTAATCATGCTGGATGAATTTGGATATTGGTATGTAACACTTGTATATTAAAAAAACAGCTTAAGCTTTAGAGTAAGTTTGAGTTTGTTAGTATTAAGCCAGAAGTTAAATAACTGAAGAAACTCCAGGAAATCATGTTTCATTATGCTAGAAAACAAACAAAACCCCCATATTCTACTTAATGGTTTGAGAAGTAACACTCAATAAATTAGCCAACTTCATGGTAGTATTTCAGCAGTACACAGTTTCTTACTCAAATGATGCTGTAATAGAATTGCTCATTCCTTCCTGTGTCAGTGATGATCCCAAGTATTTCCTGAGGCACTTCACTTTTGGAAAGCTTTGAATGCCTGATGCAACTCACATTAAATGAAGTACCAAAAACATCTATGGCTGCATGAGAAAGATGTATTATCTGGTGTGGGTTTGTGTTTTTGGTTTTGTGTGGTATGTGTGGTGTTTTTTGGTGTGTGTGTGTGTTTGGTTTGGTCCCCCCCTGTCCTGTCTGCGTTGTCCATCCATCGTGTCCCGTCCCCCCCCTGCTTTTCTGAAAGCTCATTTCTTGATCGGACACTACTTTGAGAACTCCTCTTACATTAAAGCAGAAGTATTGTCCAAGTTAACACAACTGTTGGAATCTGACTCACAGATGTTATGTCCAACTCCAAGTAAAAGAAAATCACTCCGTAACGAAGTTCGCGAATCTGAAGGTATATCCTTAATGCTTCATATGCTAATCTCTTCTTTATGCTCTTGGAACAGATCTCTAAGATATCACATAGCCCAGCCTAAATTTAAACCATCAGCTGAGGTAGTTCCTCAGTGTGTCCAGTGTTTTCAATAACCTTTTCCAGTACCTACCCTTTAAATTCCTCCACATTTTCCTTGTGTTTGGTCTTTGAAGTGCACTGGCATGGTGATTAAGTATCATCTAGCAAAAAAGTCAAGAGAACAGAAAGGCTGCTGTATTCTAGCTTTGTGTCTAGGTATCCTCTGTCTCTTCCCTTTCATCCTTTTCTCACCTTATTGCTGTCCTCCCATCTTGCAGGAGCTGGTAGCGGTTCTGGATTACTAATGCATTCTTCTAAAATCTCTGTGTGCAAAAAACCAGGAGTCACAGATGTGTCTTCAGTAGTCTGAAGTGAAGGTTGTGTGTCTTGAGGGCATGGCCATATAGCTATTACTCAATTTGATTTCCAGTGATAAAGAAGTCTGTGATGACTGCTCACCAGCATAAACCAAACTAGTATGTACAGGGTGTGTGGTTGGGTTTTGGTGGTGTTTTTATCATTTGGTTGGATGGTTCTCCCCCACTCCCCAGGCTTGCTAATTGCTTATGTGACAGAAGTGAGGTACTGTGATTGCTTAGTGTTCCATTGAAGTGAGTGTAGTTAAATATGAAATAAAATGAGGACTTGGCAGCAGTGCAGTACTGGCTTATAATTGTTTATAGATAACACTGAATATTTTTTTTTCTTTCTACTCTTCCTGTTTTTCCAACATAGCCCTGTTAAACTTAGCATGGTTGAGTCACTTGAAGGAGACTGCTGTTGTTATGGCTATACAACTGCTTCATGATCTCTCAAAATCCAGCCATAACTTTCCCAGAATCACTGAATGGTTGAGTTTGGAAAAGACCTCTGGAGGTGATCTGGTCCAACTCCCCTGCTCAAGCAGGGCCACCTGCTTGATCTTCAGACAGAGCCTTCTGTGTGTGTTTGTGCCCATTGCCTGTTGTCATGTCACTGGGCACCACTGAAAACAGCCTGTCTCTGTCCTCTTGTCACCCTCTCTTCAGGTATTTGTACACGTTGATGAGATCCTATCTGAACCTTCTCTTCTCCAGGTTGAGCAGTCCCAGTGCTCTTAGCCTTTCCTCACAGAAGAAATACTCCAGTCTCTTCATCATCTTTGCAGCCTTTCATTGCATTTTTTTTTCCAGTAGATTCATATTTTTCTTGTACTGGGGAGCCCAGAACGGGACACAGCACTCCAGGTGTGGCCTCACCAGTGCTGAGAAGATGGGAAAGTTCAGCTCCCTCAACCTGCTGGTAATACTTTGCCTAATGCATCCCAGGATACTGTTAATAGTCTTTGCTCCAAGGGCACATTGCTGGCTCATGTCCAACTTGTTGCCCACCAGGGTCCTTTCTGCAAAGTTGCTCTCAAGCCGCGTGACCTCCAGCCTGTACTGGTGCAAGGGGTTGTTCCTCCCCAGGTGTAGGACTTTGCATTTCCCTTTATTGAACTTCATGAGGTTCCTGTCAACCTGTTTCTCCATCCTGTCAAGGTCCCTCTGGATAGCAGCATGACACTGGTGCATCAGTCACTTTTGCACTATCAGCAAACTTGCTGAAGGTGCGCTGTCCCATCATCCAGGTCATTATTGAACAGGACTGGACCCAATATTGACCCCTGGGATACACTGCTAGTTACTGGCCTCCAACTAGATTGTGTTACTGATCACTACCTGCTGGGCCAGGCTGTTCAGCCAGATTGTAATTCACCTCACTGTCTGTTCATCCAGCCCATACTTCAGCAGCTTGTCTGTGAGAATCTTACGGGAGACAGTGTCAAAAGTCTAGGCAGCCAATGTCTGCTACTCTCCCCTTGCCTACCAAGCCAGTAATTTCATTGTAGTTTATCAAGTTGGTAAAAAAAATTCTTACCCTTGATGAATCCATGCTCACTGCTCATGATGACTCTCTTGTCCTTCATGTGCCTGGAAATGGTTTCCAGGATCAGCCGCTCTTTTGCTTTTCCATGTATCAAGGTGAGGCTGACTGGCCTGTAGTTCTCTGGGTCCTCCTTCTTGCTGCTCTCAAAGATAGGATTGCCATTTGTTCTTCTCCAGTCCTCTGATACTTCTCACAGTTGCCATGATCAAGCAGTTATCGAATGTGGCCTTGCAATGACATCTGCCAGCTTCCCCCATCACTCACGGGTGCATCCCATCAAGACCTGTGGACTTATGTATGTTCAGTTTGCTTAAGTACACTCTGTCCTGATCCTCTTCCACCAAGGGTACAGCTTCCTTGCTCCAGACTTTCCCCTGGTCTCTGGGATTCTTGAAGGCTGGTCTTGCTAGTGAAAAATGAGGCAAAGGCAGCATCCAGTATCTTGACCTTTCCCATGTCCTGTGTAACCTGGTCCCCTGTCTCCTTCAGCAGTGGGCCCGTGTTTTCCCTAGCCTTCCTTTCCTTTTGTCTCCTATGTATGTATGGAAACCTTTCTTGTTGTGTTTGACATCCTTGACTGGATCCAGTTCCAGGTGGACTCTAGCTTTCTCAACCATATTTCTGCATACTTGAGCAGTGTCTCTTTATTCCTTCCAGGTTACTGACCCTTGCTTCCACCCTCTATATGCTTCCTTTCTGTGTTTGAATCTTGCCAGGAGCTTCTTGTTCATCCATGCAGGCCTCTTGGTCTTCTGTGTGGTGATTTTTTTTTTGTTTGTTTGATTTGGGGTTTTGGGGTGTGTTTTCTTGGGTTTTTTGTTTTGTGTAGTGTGGCTGTTTTTTTTCTCCCCTCTTGTTACTTCCTACTTGTTGAGATGAACGGAACGCAGAACACAAATATATTGAGACAAGCCACCAAGCTGACATCAAATCCTTAGGCTGATTCATGTACTGAAGACCACTGCCTAGCGCCTTGTTGGTTTTCAGTCTCTGGGACAGCTCACTTCAGTGTTTGGAGGTGTTTAAATGAGGGGTAGCTCATTCATGATGCTTTTGAGTTGTATAAATGTGCTTTGTTTTTTTCTTTTCCTCCATCTCAATTCACTGTATCCTGCATATTTACTAAAAGGCTTCCAACAGAAGCCAAATGCAGTCTCCTTTTCCATAGAATATAGCAACCCGCCTCAGACAACTTCCTAGCTTTGTTAAAAACCACAGTTGCCTACACTTCTACTAATTCACATGCTGAATTGAACATTTTTCCAAAGTCAAAGACAGATAGTTTTCACTGTATATAGGTGAATGGATGGAAGAAGGGAGAGTTCATATAATCTCCAGTGTCTGGAATATAAACTTGGATTCAACTGAGTACTGCTGTAGACTGGACAAGGGACCTGTGTAATTTCCTTTGGTGCTATATTAACATGTTGTAACCTTGCAATGTTCCTTTTTTAGTTGTATTTACCCCTCCACTTGTCTTTATAGTCAGAATGGCTTCTGACCCTGCTGGCAAAGTACTCCAAAAAAAGTGACTCATGCATTTTTTGACTGTTAAGCATCACTAATCATTAATACCGATGGCCTTATCTGGTGTTATCAATAATCTCGAATTTTTCTCCCCCCCCCTCCCTTTTTGTTATCAAACGAACTAAATCATACAAACAACCTTAATCAGGCTCCCTTCAGAAAGTGCAAACACCACTTTGTTTGCCATTCTGAGCAGAAGACAGCAAGGTCTTTTTGTGGGTTAGGCAGTATAGACCAGCAATAACTGCAGCTTGCCATGGTCGTCTTTGCTACTTCATTTTGCTAAACCTTATTCCTTCTTCAGTCCAGGTGGAAACAAAAAGACTATTTGCACCAGGCTGGTGAGCACTTTTGATCTGTGTATTTTAATTGCCATTTTGGATTTGGAAGTAGACCAACTTTCCAGCCTGTGAGGAGCATTCCCAGTTGTGACTGGTTTCACTTGTTTCTCCTCATCTGGGGTAACATGGTCTGTTCATGTTATGTGGTTAGGACTGTTACCCCAGAATGAGGGGGCAGACACAGCGCTATGAAGAAATAATGACTGCTCATGCTGGCTTTTGAACCATTTGAGCAACTGCCAAGGTCCTTTCATGGTGCAACTAGAGTAGCAAAAATTGAAGAGGCATGTTCATTGCAAATGAAGGGGCTGCAGTCAGCAGTGTGGCTGTCCAAGATGAGAAATGTTCTCTTAAGTTCTGGCAACAGGAGATACTTGGCAAGAAATACGCATATATTGGCTGAGGCCTAATGACCTGAATGTGCAAGCAGAAATGGGAACAAAAATTCAGCTTGACTGTGGGAAAGGAATGAGAGTGAAGCTGATCTTTTGTCAGTCTGATTCCTTAAGCGACAAAGCTTCCAGGGTGATTGATTAGCTGCTTGTTCCTCTCCGAACTCGCTTCCCCCCTTTTTCAGAATACCCTGAAGTGGGTGGCAGTCTGAGTGCTCAGGATTTCAGACACTCAGTAGGGAGGATTCACACGTTTTCTGCAAGTGTGTTTGTGATTGTATTTAGCAGGAGGCTTCTGGGTTTTCCTAGGGAATAGCAGCAAGCACTGAGAGGCACTGAAAGCATAACTTACTCCATGCATCTCTGCCTTTTTCCCAGCATAAGCGAGACATAGAACGGAATAGTTCAGTTGGAAGGGACCTACAATGACCATCTAGTCCAACTGCCTGACCGCTTCAGTGCTGACCAAAAGTTAAAGCCTGTTAAGCGCATTGTCTAAGTGCCTCTGAAACACTGACAGGCTTGAGGCTTTGACTGTCTAGGAAGCCTGTTCCAGTGTTTGAGCACCCTCTCAGTAAAGAAATGTTTCCTAATGTCAAGTCTGAAACTCCCTTTGAATCGTAGGATATCTTGAGTTGGAAGGGACCCATAAGGATCATCAAGTCCAACTCCTCACAGAGCTACCTAAAATTAAACCATATGACTAAGAGCATTGTTCAGATGCTCCTTGAACTTCTGGCAGGCTTGGTGCTGTCACCACTTCCCTGGGGAGCCTGTTCCTTGGTGCAGCTTTGAACCATTCCCACACGTCCTGTCACTGGGTACCGTGGAGAAGAGATCAGCACCTCCCTCTCCACTTTCCCTCCTTAGGAAGCTGTAGAGAGCCATGGAGTCACCCCTTTCCTCCAAACTAGATAAAATGACATGGGCTGGCCTGCCTGGTTAGCTGAGCAGGGGAGGGGCTGAGTAAGCTGGGCAAGGACACCGGCTCTTGCTGCAGCAAGGAGTTGATGCTTGGCTCTCCTTGTGGAGAGCCAACTGTCATCATGGGCTTGACCCACCCACCCACCTGTATATTGACCTTCCCAGCTTTCCTGGTGCTGCCTTTCTCTGTCTCTGCAGCCCTCTGAGCAATTCAGTGAAAAAGCATTTTGTTGCGTTTCATCTCTCTGTGCTGGACTCTGGCACATCTCAAAGGGTGGAAGTGTCTGAGGTGTATCTCTTCTCAGCCACTCTTTTTCATTTTTTCATTGTGAAAATTTTTCATAAGCACAATCAGCTATTGGAATAACAACCCCAGGGAAGTGGTGGATTCCCCAGCTCTGGGCATTTCTAAGATTCAGCTGGACAGGGTGCTGGGCCATCTTGTCTAGACCATGCTTTTATCAAGGAAGGTTGGACCAGATGATTCTCGAGGTCCCTTCCAACCTGGTATTCTATGATTTTTCCCTCCCATTACAGCTACTGTTATACTGTCCTACCCTGTGCTGGCCAAAATAGGGCTCACAGGACTACTTGGGGTAGAAAGCTGAACTGGTGGTGGGATGTCTGGTCATGTGCATGGGGCTGTCTCTCAGTAACGTTTGGGAGAGGGCTCTGCTCTGTCCAGATGTGCACAGGGAGCACGCCCACCTTCTGACAGGTGTGTCACATTCCAACCAGCTTGTTTGCAACCAAATAAAACATTTGGTGATGTAACTGGATTTCTCTCTGGCCCTGCTAATTGTATAAGCTGACCACTGAATGCCTACCCTATGGTCTCCGTGAGGGAAGAGAAGTACATACTTTGGGAGGTTCAGCATAGTCATGGTAATGCCATCTGAATCCTTCAGAGATGCAGCTGCTGAGACTATTGCCAATTATAGGAGTGGTTCTTTCATGTAGGCATAGCAGGGAAATCATGAAATCCAACAGCAAAACACCCCTAAAACTTGGTTTATGCAACACTAAGTATGCTGTGTGCAAATTTTGCCAAACCTAATGTATACATTTCCAAATGAAGCAATGAAATGGTTGCACTCAAGAATGCAACCCTCTGAGTGACACCCTTCATATAGGCCTTGGTTTTGGGTCTGTAAAGTGCAATTGAGTTTGCCACTCTGCCATGGGAGAGAAGTTGCCTGGGGCTTTCCTACAGTTCAGGTTTTAGGCGGCTTTCCAGGAAGACTGTCAGCTCTGCTTTCTTCTAAATCTGTTTTCTGCCCTGCCTGACGATCTAAGTCAGCATGCCAGCTTTAAGACCTGTCTGCTATCCGTATCTTGCGCAACTGCCAACATCAAGTGTCTTGAGTGTCACCAAGCCTTGCTTCCCTTGTGCAAGGCAGGGCTAAATGAATCATAATGTTTTACTGAAGGCATGAAAATCTTTTCCTTTGATCCCTCTGACAGCTTGGTTCACACCTTCTCTACAGGAGAGATGCCTTCCAGGGTTGACTGAACTGTTACTGTGTATTGAGACAAAACACACTGGTTTTGTTCCTTGCCCAGTGCAGCTCCTGCTCCCGCAGGGACAGTGGCCACGGTGGGAGCGCTCCCCTCCTCTGCAGGGTGCTCCAGCCCCAGGGGCAAAGGAAGTCCCATTTCTGATCTTGATGAAATTCGAGCTTTTCCAAATATAGTACTGCAGCTCCAGCCACTCCTGCTGTTTTGTTTCCTTTTGCAGAGAGCTTTCTGTTTCTGGAAGGTTATACTCTTCTGTGAATACTAGTATCAATAAAGTGCCCATTTTGCACATGCTATCTGCAGTCCTCTACCCCTGATCTATCAGAAA
Organism: Podiceps cristatus; assembly: GCA_000699545.1. Taxonomy (NCBI): domain Eukaryota; kingdom Metazoa; phylum Chordata; class Aves; order Podicipediformes; family Podicipedidae; genus Podiceps; species Podiceps cristatus. Next base: position 19,539 of record KL289815.1, on the reverse strand, counting down.
TTGGTCTGATAGCAGGAAAATTGTTTAGCTTAGCTTCAATTGCTATGCTGTGAGCGTCCTAAGACGCTTATAGCCCAATACCTCTCTGTGGCTGTGACTGAGAGCAGGCCAAGGAGAGACTTTGTGACTGGGGAAGCAGATAGCCTTAACTCTCCAGATATCTCCCTGACCTTCACCTAGAAACATAGTATTGATTTTTAGCCAAGTTTCATGAGAGGGAGCACAACTTTTCCTAGTGTGAAAGTTCAGGCAGGCTCTAATAACTGGTGTAATTAAGTGGCTGGTGTTTTGCCAACCTGCAGGGAGCAGCATCTCAAGAGGGCAAGACAAGTATGCGCTGTCATGGCAGAAAACAGTGACACTATCTTTATCTTGGGTGGGTGGGGGGATAGGATACAAATTTTTCCTCCCTGAAAAGTAAATAGTCTGACCGAAAGCAGTGATATTTGAATTGTATCCGCATTCAGCCTGTGGCAGTCCCGCCGCTCAAACAAGAGCAGGCGTTTGTTGCAAAAGTCACATGCTTTCTCACTCAGGTCCTTGCAAAATCTGCCTTGCACTTGGCATGATACTCCATTGCACTTTATCTCTGCTCGGATGTACTTCGGTACGCTGCTCTGTTGCGCTCACCTCTGTGCAATTGCACTGACTGCTTGCATGGAGTTTCCAGCCAACAGAGATATGTTAACGCAATTATTTATCTCCAGGCTGAGTGCTCTGTCCCATCCCAGTGTCTGGGTGTGCAATGATTATAGTATGCTTTGTAAAACATGTAGTGAGCAATGTATAAGAGTACTAGGCTGTAAAGCCAGACCTTCATAGGAGGGGGTTAAGGTCCATTTCCAGCTTCCCAGCAAATTTCCTACATGGCTTCTGCCTAGTGCAGATTTTCGTCTTCCTCTTAGATGTCTGGAGCAGCATGGCCTAGAGACTAAACCAAAACAGAATTCTTTCCCTCCTCTGCCTTCCAACCCCACCCCAAAGGCTTCTGAAAAGTATGCAGGTGGGGGCACACCTCTGTGCCTGGGCTCCCACGCGGCTGCGGGGCTCTCAAACCTGAGCGCCTGGAAACATTAAAATCATTTTTAATGTAAATCCTGGATCTTGCCAACAGAGATATTTGACATGTGGAATAGCTAGTACTATTTCCCAAGACTTGAAGGCCTACTGATGCAGTAAATGCAGCCACAAATTGGTGGATTTCTTTTGCCAGGTTTTCTGTTTCTGAGGAACTGTTTGTTTGACTTTGTTTGTTTGTTTAGAAATAATTTTCTATCCAGATCTGTTGTGACACAATAGGAATTGCTCAAAAGTGAAGCTAAGATGTTGTATGAAGCCTGTCAGCAGTCGCTGCACTGCCAAAAACACAAACCAAAGGCTCTGGCTCACTGTATGCCTGGTGGGATTGGTAGTTGGTAATTCCAGCCAGCCAGAGCATGCTTGTTAATAGCAGCTGCTTTTAAGGACTACTTTAAAAAAAAAAAATAAAAAAAAATAAAATAAAAAAAAAATATTCCAGAGAGTGCTTCATCTCAAGAGGACTGGTGAATTGTCACTGGGCTGGAGCAGATTGAAAGATTTATTTTTTTTCCCTTTCTTTCTTCCTACTCTCAGCTGGATAAAACTGTTCCATGAGCAATACCTTCACAGGCAGCTGTCTGCTTCATGTGAGTCATGAAAAATTCAACTTTAAATAAGTAAACAAACAATCTGAAATTAAACATGTGTTGAGTTTGGATGGGTTTTTTGGGAGGGCTGGTGTTTGGTTTTTTTCTCTTGTTTTTTCTGCTCAAATCCTCAGAGCCGATCTGTACCCTGGCATGCCAGGACTACTGACGGGGGGGTGCCTGCCTGCTGAGCAGAGACCTGGCCCTGTGGCTGACCCTGGCTGGGGCTCCCTGGAGATTTGTGTGTCTCCACAGCCAGTTCCTCTGCTTCTCTAGATCTTCGGTTTCTGGGCGCGTTTGTCGTGTGAGCTGGTGCCAGGAGTCCAAGAGACTTCCCTGGGGTGCTGACTCCCAGCCTCGCTCTGCGTAGAAACAGTCAATGAATTTCCCTGGAAAGGATGGTTGTTATCTGGCCAGCCCTCTTGCCTTGTTCAGTAGATCAGGAACCAACACAGGACTGGATTTTTCTCATGACTCTGATAAGAGAATTCAATAATATCTCAAATAAGAGAGCAACCATCTGTGCTGCAGATAGTGCCAGATAGATGTAGAAATATAAGCGTACATACAGAAAACCAAAGAAAGGACTTTAAAACACCTGGGTTTTGATGGTAATTTGCTGACACAGAGTTTAATGTCACTGTCAGTTTAATGTCAAATGTCAGTTTATCAAACTGATTTGAGCTGGCTAAGATAATTTCTATTAAAATGATAAAGCTGCTTTGTTTGCCTTGTGTTATAAAAACAGTTACAGTGCTTCGGCAGTAGTTCAGATGTTTTACACCTTTATCCCTTACCTCTTTTTAGTTACCATGACTGCAGTAATGATGTATTTTAGAAGTTAGGTAAAATAATAATGGTAAATCTGACTGATAGAGATGAATGAATCAAGAGGAGTAGAATTGCCTCAAGATCAGCATGATGCTGTGGAAAAGAAGTTCCTGCAAGCAAACCTGATTTTTTTTTCGAAACTATACACTCAGCCTTGTAAGAGGGATAACATGTGACAGCACAGATCTCCTGGCGGAAGAAATTAAGAAGGAAATGTTAGCACTCACCCTCTGTCCATATGATGACTGCATTAGTGTTGCTTCTTACTGATGGATTCTTAAAAGTTTTCCACTCTCAACTGCAAGACATTTTGTCATCTTTTTCCTCTTTCCAATTTTTATAAGGGCAGATTCTTTTCTTTTTATGCAACAGATATGAAAGTGTAGTCTGGCAGATTACATGTAGTCCTCTTCAAAAATAGTGAATGGCTTCTGTTGACTTATGACATCTATGGGGGTGAATGGTGCAAAGGAGTAAACTTTCCAGTCCAGCGAGAGGAGAGAAGGTCTCTGCAGGCTGGAGATGTGAGTTCAAGCACCAAGTCAGCTACAGCCTTGTGTGACACTGAGCATGCGACTTCTGTGTCCAAGTTTTCCAATTATAAAGTGGCCCTAAGCAGCACTTCTTGAAATTACAGGAAACCAAGAGTGTTTTATTACCAACCTGTTGGGACCTATTTGGGGCAAGTTGGAAGGTCAGCCTAAGTCTCTGTTGATATAAAAGCATCTATCTCTACACAGCAATTTTTTGTGCCAGACTAAAATGGGAAACAGGCTCTTTCCTAACAAAGTACTTGAGTTTGTGATTAATCGTAAGGTCATGAGTAGTTCCCAAGGACTTGTGTTTTGCAGGGTGGGGCATTGGTTGGGGAACACTACTTATGCTTATTAGCAGTGCTGATAACACATGAAGTGTTGGAAGTATTTTTCTTGTGTTGGAAGGTAATTGCACGAATTGACATGTCATGTAAATGTGTCTTAAAAGATGAAGGAGACAGAGGCTACTAGTCTGTGGCCTGTAACTTCCTGGGCTGCCAGATGCAGAGGAGATCACCTCAAGGAACATGTGGGGTGCTTTTTATAATCTTCAGATGGGGACCACTTTACAATGATTTCATCCCATATCATCCAATGAATGTGGTGAAGGTCCTGATGCTGCATCACACATTGACAGGAAGAGTCCCAAGAGCCTGACTGACTTCTATGGTGTGTGGGGGGGGTTGGGCTGTACTCATTTATTCTTAGGGCAGTTTCTCTTCCCCTGGAAAAGAGAGAGGTTAGAGATATTGCCCTCATGGGGCAATGTGAACCTTTATGTGTATCTGCTACAAATACAGAAAGGATTCACTTTGCAATTTGGAAGAGCAACTAATAGAAGTTTCTTAGATGTAGCACAAAGGGCTATTGGAAAAGTGTTTAGAGTCAGGGCTGCTGAAGTGGAAAAAGGGAATGCATTTTTGAGCAAAAGAGATTTTGGCTTTCACAGGTGAAAAGATTTAAATCTTTAATTTGACTACAGGATGGATGGATTCAGATCACTAAGTAGTAACACATGTTCTCTCTCGGGGCTTTCCATCTGTGGTTTACCAGCCATGCCACAACGAAAGCCTTTCGCTTTTCTGTGAAAGTGAGTCCATTTCTTAGAGTCTTCCCACAAAGCTGCATCAAACGGTGCTTTCCTGTGCATGTGTTTTAAGTCGCTTAGGACATGCAGTTCATGTGAGACGGTACCTTTAACAAAGGGAAACAGAGGGACACTGGTGCCCAAGTGCAACACTGACCTGGGACAGTGCAATGAGCCGGTTTCAGCTCTGGAAGCATGAGGGTATGTTGCACCTTTGCTCTGCCAGGGGTTGTTAAATTGGATGGGAAAATGATCTATCGGCCTAGGTTTAATGCTGCCTTCAGGCTACCTTGTGGCTTTCATTGAGTTTGTTCAAGGTATTTTGTTGTGCAAGCCAAAATAGAGCAAATCTTGCCAAGTCTCTGCGCCGCGTCAGTCTCTCCTCATCTGAGGGCTTTGGAAAGAAGCACTCACAGGCCCTGAGGGATATGGCTGAAAGTAAAACTGCCACTTAGGTTTGGGGGCAATGGTTTGGAGTGCTTTGTCTTCACCTGCTGATAGACTTAGCCAAACATCCAGAAGAATGAACGGATTTTATTTAAAATATAAACATGGTACATGATGACAAAACCTCTGTTATTACAAAATTCCCAAGTCCTTTGAATGCTAACAAACAACTACCACCTAGGATTTACTTGCCTCCAAAACCAGCTGGAAAACCCAAACAACTGAAAGCATGGATTTTGCGAGTGTAGGCTGTTGCATTTAGACGTATTCAGTATGCACTGTCAAGTAGCCCAGAAGCAAGAAAATCCAACCACTCTAAATTAGCTTAACAACATCCTGTCACTTCTTGTATCTCTAAACCGTTACAGCTTCTTGCAGTTGCAGAATATAAAGGTGGAAAACTGTTTTTAGAAAAGGCTCCTGTCAGTTACAGCAGCACCAAAGAGGCTGCACAAAACAACTTCATGTGATAGATAGCGAGGAAACGTCTGCAGGACTTTTTAACTGAACCACTAGGAAATGGTTACCCTTCACATCTGCACGGATGTTGTTCGCTTTTTTAAGGTGTCTGCAAGCTTACATGCTTTCTTCAAGAAAATTCCCTTTAGGGTTCACTGCAGGCTAGATATGGACTCAGAAAATACCTAATGCCTAGATTAATGGACATGAGAGAAGACAAGAAAAGGCTGACATTTAAAGTAATTCATGGCGCCTCAGTAATCTTATCTGGCAAATGCCGTGAGCCATATGCCCTTACTTGATAGAATATGTTACAGTTGTAGATTGGAAGGCAACAGAGGACAAAAGCGACGTTAATAAATAAAACAGCATTTTTCACAGACCTCATTCAAGATTAGCAAATACGCAATATACTTTTTTGACATTACTAGATAAAACGTCTTTTAAAAACCCACAACTGTACAGAGTTACTTACAACCTAAACACGAGACAAGAGCTTAATTATTTAGTTGGTTTTAAAGGGGAAAAAAAAACCAACCAAAACCCCCCCCAACACCCCCCCCCCCCACCAAACAAACAAAAACACCCACCCATATCACAAACAAACAAAACCACAAAACCCAAACCCTAATTTCCTTATCCTGTTCAAACTGGTGAGTAAGCCTAGATTCATCAAGTGAGATCTAAACTGCCTCTTAAATGCCATGGATTCTGCATGATGGGAGAACAGGGCGACAAAATTCATTTTCAATTGGCTGGAATTTGAAAGCTGATCTTGATATGAAAAATCAATGTCCTTTCTCACAGTTGACATTGGAGTGCCTCTGCTATGCTGAGCTAGGACAAACAAGGCTGAGACTTATTCACAAAAATGGTAGAATTTTAGTCTAGCAATTGGTGCATGAGAAGCCAGGTGTTTCCAGGGCTCAGTTTAAAATCATCATCTCCACCCCCCCTGCTATGGGGAAAACTGCTTCACCTAGTCAAGAGAGCTAGTACAGATTCCTCCTGCTTCCAAACCTCATACCCTCAGCAATGCTTATTGCTTTGCTATTTTTAACCAGTTGCTCTCAGCTGACTTGGGGTTGAAGAGGCAAATCATGGGCACTGGCACAAGGAAACTGCAGTTCTTGGCCTTCTGGACGTTCAGGGATGGCACAGTGATATAGTCTGTGGCTTTTTTTTTTGGGGGGGGTGGGGGGTGTGGAGGGATGGGATACCAGCAGAGGTTCAGTTTAAAAAGTTCAGTTTAAAATCCTCCCTGGAAACTGCAGGGGAGTGCTTAAATAAAGGCCAGCTGAATCGAGCAGAACTCAACCACAGTTTCCGTTCCATCCTGAAAAGGGTAAGTCCAGGTAACCCGACAGCAACATAGCAGAGAGCACTATTTTCGATTGGTCAGATTTCCACAGCCTGTTACACAGTGTGTACAGTACACACCAGCTTCTGTCAAAAGTGGAAGTCCCCTTTTTCAGTGGAATATTCGATAAAAAAACCAAAACGTTGATATCAAGTGTATTTAAAGAATGCACGTTCCCTTATGTTAGCACATTCAGTGCTTAACCCTGTCACAGCAACTCCCATTTTTCATGAATCATAGAATAATCTGGGCTGGAAGGGACCTCTAAAGGCCATGAGCAGGGCCATCTGCAACTAGATCAAGTTGCCCAGAGCCACGTCCAACCTGTCCTTGAAAGTATCCAGGGACGGGGCTTCTACCACTTCTCTGGGCAACCTGTTCCAGTGCTTCACTACACTCACTGTAAAAACTTTCTTCCTTATATCTAGTCTAAATCTCCCTCCTTTCAGTTTAAAACTGTTCTGCCTTGTCCTGTCACTACAGGGCCCTGCTAAAAAGATTTTTCCCTGTGTTTCCTCTAGGCCCCCTTTAAGCACTGACAGGCCGCAATCAGGTCTCCCTGCAGCCTTCTCTTCTCCAGGCTGAACAGCCCCAGCTCCCCC
>KL289815.1:0-12533 GCA_000699545.1 Podiceps cristatus | reverse complement strand
TCCATGGCTGTGGCCCTCCTCTGGCCCCGCTCCAACAGCCCCACGTCTCTCCCGTGCTGAGGCCCCAGAGCAGAGGCAGCACTGCAGGTGGGGTCTCACCAGAGCGGAGCAGAGGGGCAGAACCCCCTCCCTTGACCTGCTGGCCGCCTTTTGGAGGACTGGGTCAAAATGATCTACCTTGTTCTGTACACAATAACATGCAGCTGGTGAAACCAGAAAATTTAGAGAGAGAAAAGTAGAAAAGGTCACAAATCTCACTTTGCAGAGGCCTTCAGGGTTTTGTTTGTTTGTTTTAGCTGCCATTCTTCACATTCAGTAGTCATTGTCAGGGTAAGGAGAAGCAGCAAGAACTTCCCATGTTCCTGAAACGTGGGCTCCTGCTAGTAACAAAGTCCTTGAAGGTGATGACAGGAGACTGGGCGCTCACCAGCCCTCAGCTCTCTGGCATGGAGTAGCTAAGTCCCAGGCTTACCGCTTTCCCCATGCAGGAGCTCAAACCATGGAGAGACAATCACAGGGGACTGTCCGAAGTGTCCAAAGCTGGTGTGGTGATACAACAGTTGTGTGGACACAGCCAGTGGCTGGAACATAAATCCGGCAGATTTTGCTGTCTCTTGTGCTGGAGCAGCTTTTTTTGCCATCTCTTTTGGCAAAAAGAGCAGAAATCTGCAGAAATCTGTCACCTGTATTACAAGCAATGCTGCCACTGAGATAGGGGGTAACACTTCTCATGACGCATCTCCAGCTGCCCAAATTGCTGGCAGACTTTCCATTTAGACAGGTGCTGTAAAAACAAAACAACCTCTTTTTAGAAAAAAAATCCCCCGGAAATAATCAAATCTTAAAGTTGATTTTCCTACATAACTAATGGAACAAGCTGCAAAGCTATGGAAAAGATATATTCATGCCGCTGACAGAGAATCAGCTGGGGTGAAGCTCTGCCTCGATACCTGAGACACTGTGGGCCCTCTGTCATTGCACCCCAGACTGAAAGTGTCTCTCCTTCTGCAAACACAAAAAGTGCTCTCCTGCTAACATCCCCCTCCCTTGTGAAGGGATATCAGTGTCATCTTTGGTTCATTTTAAGCTACTTCAGAGAATGCGATGCATAAAGCCTAGCTGTAGCCAAGGGAAACCAGCTTCCCAAGGGTCCTCTACAGGTAGTGGAATGATCCCTCCATGGAGCAATTCAGAATTGCTCCAGCTGTGAATTTCTCTTCCATGGAGCATCCTGCCCCGCTAACTGTAATAGGTGCCTGCAGAGATTAACCCCACTGGGATGAAGTTACTCTTCTTCACAACCTGCCTTTCTAGTTCACAAAATTTTTTTCTTTGTAACAGCAAAACTAGTCTTGCTAAGCTCTTTTTGTTTTGCAGCATGGCTTTTTGTTTTTGCATCATTTGTGATACCTACTCCCTGTGAAATAATCTGACTTTCTTCATAAAGTGAAACCCGTAGAAGCAGAAACATATTTACATCCGTATTGAAAAGCAAAATGTTGTGGTATAGTGCCCCTGGGGATGTGACCTTTGCAGCACCTTATTCCCCATCTACCACACGCAACTCTCTTGAAAATCTCAAATGATCATGGACTTAAGTTAGAATTTCACCAAAATCCCATCTTTTTGCCCCAAGGTAGCACTGTCTATTTCTAAATCATTGCTGACAGATACTAGTTTCCTCTTTAAGAAATACAGAACAGCAACAAACCTGGACTGATGGAGACTTGACAAACTGCACAAATTCTCTGCCTCAGTGCTCAACTACCATTACCCTCAGAAAGGCCTTTTTTCCTAACATCTAGCATGGATCTCCTTTGTTGCAGCCTGTTGTGCCTTAAGTGCTGGGTTAGGAAAATAAGTAACTTGTCCCATCCTCTTTAAGGACTCCCTGAAGAGGGTTGTTATTGTGTCCTTAATCGTCCTTGTCTTCTCCAGCCTAAACAAACATAACCAATCCTTCATCAGAGATCACGTTCCCTCGATCATTCTCATTTCTCTGGTAGTGGTCCAGGTTGCCCTCAATTTGGGATGCCCAAAAGCTACTGTCTTCTGTGCTTTATATGACTGCTGGCAGAAAACAGCCCTCAGAGGTGGGACAGTTTCTGATAGCGAACCACCAAAGCTGCTGTCCCACCTCCTCTTCCACAAATGGCATGGAGACATGCCAAGGAAGAGATAGCGTCTGGAAGGCGAGTGTGTTTGTTTTGTTATTAATGAACAAATCATGCTACAGCAGCCTTCGATACAAGATAAATATTTACTCCTGTTTATGTTACAGAGGTTTTTCTCCTTATGGACCAAGTCCAGGGATCTAATCAAATAGGGCCTGGTATAAGTAAGTCTAAAGAATTAAAAATTGACCCTAAATGAACTGTTTGTGTTACGTTAATGCAGCTCACAGGAATGGAAAGCGAAAACATCTCCTCATTTTGAGAAAAAAATCCATTCTTCTTTTTACATTATGCTCTACAAGAAACAGTGTAATGCCTATTTGATGTTTAGTAAACACAAATGTTGTGGATCGGGCTGGGATTGCATGATGGGTCTGGAAAATAACTGACCATCAACCCGGTTTGTATGACTACCAAGGTAGTTCTAAGTTTTTTAATTTAAGGGTTATTTTGCTTCTGCTGATATTATTAATTGGGTACATTCACAGCATCTGCTAGGGCAAACTATGCTTTCATTATTACAGTTTTGGTGAACTAAGCACTAGGTTCAGAGACACGAGACAAAGTATGTTCCTGTATCCCAGCTTAAGACCTTCTAGGATATGGTGCTTAAAAGGGCAGAGAACAACCGTTTGGTGACGGGCACTGACATGATATGAAATGATAAATGGTCACTGTTGTCCAGACTTGAAAAATCAGCATTTAAAACAGATTTTTCAAGATTGGTTCTGCCTGGGGATCTGCATAATCCACCCATCTTGATGGCAACAGTAGCTGCAGCACAGTTGTAGAACAGGAGGGGAGGGTGGCTTCAGCCCATATGCTCTGTGTCACCTGCTGATTTGTCATGTCCTTTGGCCTGAACTGTTGAAGGAACTTTTGGGAACTGAGACTCTTGGGCTGCCTTTGGCAATGCTTACAGAGCTTGAGGAAAGGGCTGAGCGAACAAGTAGGGCTACTGTTTTACATGCTTGAGTTTGTAACGTCCAGCAAATCTAATCCAAAGGCTTTGTGTTGAACTTGAGTACTGAAGCTATGAAGTTAAGTCACTCTTGACAGAGTTATGTATTTTTTATACTTACAGTTGTGTCCTCCTTTATCTTCATCTGGTTGGACATCTGTAGAAACAAACACACTGTTTTAAGCATGTAGGATAGATTAACTATAGTCTTTAGCAGATGGGATTAATATTAAGCAACATCCACTGAAGTTGAGGGTTCTATGTGCTAAATGCTCTTTGGACAGCATAATGCAGTCCATATATATTTGCTTACAATCGTAGGTCATTGTTTCAGCAAGGATGGGTTTGGAGCAGCAGCCCTGCTCCGTGTTTTGGGCCAGAGTCCTGCACCACTCTTGGGTTGTTTCTGAAGGAAGGACATGACTCCTAGCACAGCTGCTGGAGATGCTGGGCAAGATCACTACCTTGCTTCCTCCTGCTCTTTTCTGAAGCACCTGGGCTTGCTAGCCATGAGGAAGAGGACATGGATTGAAAATGTGGTTTGTCCTTGTCCATGAAAAGTGTGATTGCCCCTGCTCCCTGTTCTTAGATGTTAGCTCTTGTACACCTGCAAAGTGGCATACAGAAGTACTCAGATACCTCAGAAGGCTCAGTCTGGTTCACAAGATGTCTTTTAGAGCTACCTTTTATTCTGTCTTGCCAAGCATTGAAGAGTCCTGCACGTGGGCAAATGCAGCAATACAGTGGTACACGTGTGTAATGTGGAGTGACAGTGAGATGTGCTTTATTTCTAACTTGCAGGAAGCTGCTTGAACCCTTAATTGCCCAGCCAGTGATTCTAAAGCTCTCAGGATTGATTTATCCTCCGATTTCTGCTTTGGATTGTGCTAAGCAGAGACAGCTACTGACCCTGGTCCTGCTCCATGGAGGAGCATCCTCTCCACTTGTCCAGAAACAGCCTGCAGGGATCACAGCTTAGTAACTAGGGCCCAAACAGACATAAAGTCTGAGTTACTCTCACATCCAGCAGGTAACTCCTATGAGGCTCAGCTGCATGAGCAGAAAACCATAAAGAATACAATGTTCGGGGGCACTATATGTCCTCCCCAGGGAACCCCAGATTTTGATAACAGCATGATTTCCTGCTGTTCTGTGCAGAGAATTTACTAATACCTTTTAGCAATGCGCTAGATGACATTAAATATTTTGGCAAATGAAAAAGAATTCTTCAGGTCAGGTCATACAAATGAAGGGCCTCATTACCTGTGTAGGACACTAGTTTAGAGGACCTCCGTTTCCACAGCCAGCAGGTTAAAACAGCTAGAAGACCTATCAGAATGACAATGGAAATGATGCCAGCTGCTTGAGCACCTCGTCCTTTTTTTTCCAGGTTTTTGTGACTTTCTGTGCTAGAACCATTGTTTTGCTTCTGCTGTGTATCTAGAATAAAATAGAAAAAGGATATAAAAAGGTGTAATTTTTCGCATTTCATACCAGGCAAATATTTGACCACATTTTACATGCACAAAAAAATTCTTTGTGCTACTCATATCACTGTGATTCTGGTGGTATTCCTTCTGAGCAAAGCACATCTCCAGCTTACACTGTCTAACAATACAGTGCCAGTTTATTCCTCCCTGTTATCATACCACATGCCATCCCCTCTCTCTTTCTCTTTTGTTCTTCTTTCCTGCCTTGGGAGACTGTATGTCTGAGCTTGTATCTAGACTCAGTTGAAAATAAATCTATACAGAATCTATAATGTAAATCTGATGGTATTCAGGAAAGTGGGTGAAACTATTTCCCTGAAGTTACTGACAAATTTCCACCGATTGCTGCAAACTGAAGGTTTCAAATCACATCTCTTGCCCTTTTAAGTGTGGTAGTGCTTTTAGAAACCAACAAAAACTAGTAAGATGAAGGTCTTTTCCCCGAGAATACAGTATGACAGAATGCCATTAAGAAACTAATGATAAGGCTATTTAGTTTTCCTTTAATTTGGGATGACAGCAAGGGTATGCTATTGTACAAACACTCTACTACGCAATTTTTGCTTGTGCACACAATTTTTGTTCCTGGAAATAGTATAATCTATATTCCCTAGCTATGTTTGTGGGATCGCTGTTGTTAAGTCCACAGCATGTAATTCCTTGGTGTGTTCAAGTAAACTAACTGTGGTTATCTAGCTACAGTTATGCAAACAATGAAACCTCCTTACACCAGGGTGCAGAAACCTACAGGAGAAAGGTGTGGTGAGAGGTAGGACCAGAAAGAGCAATGAGACTGAAGAGCCACCTCTGGATAAGCTCTCCACTCCAGATAGCTTCTCTACACAGCTGTTTGGAAATTATGAAATTCACTATTGCTACTATAGCTATAACTCTTTTTTTTAGCCTTTTTTTTTTTTTTTTAATTAATAGCACTCTGTTTTTGTGAAGATTTGAGTGGCTGAACTCAACTATTGATAACTCATATTAGCAATAGCTTCTTATACTTGTGCTATTAGGTGTATCGTTCTGTTGGTCTAATATTACCTGTTTGCTACAGGTCTACTTTAAATAGCGCACTGTGTTAAATTGAGTTTTGGAGACTGAAACCAGAACTTTGAAACCAGGCAGACTAAAAAGCAAATGTGAGTGCTGCAAAGCAGTCAGAAAGGGGTTCAGGAATTGTGAACCTACTGTATGGTGCCCCCTGAAAAATAACCTAATTCCCTAAGTCATCAAGTTCCCAAGGAACCGAAGGGTAAAGCCCACTGACTGCCTTGGACGCAAGAACTTCTCAGTGCTGTTGTCAGAACACGCTTGATAGGACACTCACTTCAGTGTGGAAGAAGTCAGAAGTAAACATAGAACGATGGCTAAGCATAACTAGCTTGAAACAGAAGCTGGGCTCTTCTTGGCACATTTGGGAACTACTGAATTGATGCCTACCCCTCGTTAGTGCGTATCTACAGACCGATATAGCAACACTGGTTGATGTATCTCCTATCTAGAAAACATAAAGTATCATGAAGGGACTTACAGTTGGCTGACAGATTTTCCCGCAGTATTTTATTTTCTATGGAGCACTCTATTTGCATGTTAGAAGTGGCTTTAACCTTCAGCGTGCTAAAAACGCTGTAAGTGCCATCGGCGTGGGGGGTGATCTTTAGCTCTGATGAAGGCAGGTGGCTGTTGTCCGTTTTATTTATCCAATAAACATTGGGCTCTGGGTATCCATTGCCGGACTTGCAGCTGAAAGTCAGCTCCTCTCCAGTGCTGTCACTGTTTCTTGTAGGCCCACTGAGTATTGGTTGGCTGTAACTAGCTGGAGAGCAAGAGAAAAAGAAATAGTCATCGACATGTTGAAACATATTGAAAAGACAAAATTTTGATGTGGGTTCTGATGCAGAAGTTCTGGGTTTCACATGACCTTCATGATTTCCAAGGGAAACACCTATAGGTTTGGTATGTAAGCCAGAGAGATGAGAGAATTACTGCAAGGGCAAAAGGCTGAAGCCAAACACAAAGGAAGAAAGGAAACTTCTTAAGCTGCTGTCTCCTAGTCATGTCCAAGAGCCCTTATTTTAACGAAAACCAAGATAAAAAAAAAAAAAAAACAAAACCACCCCACACTGGATAAACAGCTGTTACAGGTATTCTCCCAGTTTTAGATTCCCTCTCTGTAATGCTCAAACAGACTTCATTTCAGCAAAGGGCTGAAGTATGTCTCAAAGTTAAGGGTATGCTTAAATGTAACATTGCAATGGCACAAATTTGAAAAGCTAGAATGAGAATTTGGGGAAGTATGTGCAAGTGATGCAAGTTCTTACCTGCTAAACTGAGAACCACTTCTGCCTGGTGAATCACTTTGGTATATTCAGTTTTCTGCATTACTACACATTTGTACACACGTTCATCGCTCTGGCTGACATTTAGTAGTAGCAGAGAAAAATCACCATTTTCCAACCTATCCCAGAATAACTGAGTCCTGTTTTTAAAGTGAATACACTGTTCACTTTCGTTGTCTTGACCAGAGATGAGTGCATGTACAACTGAACACTCTTCTTGATCGTCAGCTATTTGCCAATATACCCGTAGATTTTTCAAGTGCAATTCTTTTCCTTGATAAATGCAACTCAGTGTGGCGTTGTCTCCAAGTTTACTGACAATGACCTTCTCCTCCAGTGCAATAACTACAAGATTAAAAGAGAGAGAGAAAAAAGGATGTTATGTGGAAAAAATGTCATTCAAGTATATTCTACTCCAGTATTAATATTTATAACAGGCAGGTACATGTGCTCACTTCACAGTCATTTCTCCCTCACGATTTGCCGATGGCTAATTCTCTCTGTCTGTACATTTTCCAAAGGAATCTTTTAGAATACAAAGACTTTTGCTTATTTCTTTCTCTGAGGGACCAACATGGATACCTGCATGTTTCACAGTGGCCACTGACTGGGACGGACTGCAGACACATATTCGAGTCCCCATGCTTTAATAATCACTTTTCTTTTAAATTAAGAAAAATGCCAAGTAACATCAGGTAAAATCACAAGAAGTGAAAACACTGATATGAAAAAGAGTGCTGCCAATATTTTGAGACCCAAGAAGTGATAATGGGGAGTAAAAACAGTGTTTCTCAAAGTGGGTACATCAAAGCCATCACGTTTTATTGCTAGCATCAGTGTCACCCTCTCACCAGCTATACCCAGCTGGCAAACCAGCATGCCCAGATACCTCTAGTGTCACGTTCATCAGACATTTATAACCTCTCACGGCCACTTAGAGGTAGGCCAGCACAGTATCTGGCTTTCAGGGCACCTTTCCTGGCCTCCAGGCATGAGAAAGGCAGCCTCTCCTCCTGAGGAGCAATGAAGAAGGCGTGAGCTGGCTGGGGAGCGATGCAGAAGGTGCAGGTCAGCCTCCCTGCTCTCCTCCAGCCCAACAGCCGAAACCTCTCTGGTGTAACTGGTTGCTGAGACCAAAACAGTGTACGTGTTGTAAATGTCAGACTGGGAGGTGAAGGGGAGGTCTGATGTGGGGCTTGATGGGAGAGATTACAGCTGGGTGAAGGGATTATGCAGGTGGCTGAATTAGGGAAAGATGACAGGAGTGAGGGTCTGGAAATGTAGAAACAGTGCACGGTGAGGTGGGAAGGAGGCGGCAATGTTGAAGGTAGACATGTCTTTGCGTTGGTGCACTGGACTTAGAAATAGCTCATCTACACATCTGACTTGGGCAGCCAGGCTTAAAAATACCACCGAAGCAATCGCAGTACTTGCAGGGAGGAAGGCAGTATGTTCTCCAGGCCCTTATCCTCTGCTGGGCGAGACAAGAAGTAACGGGCTTGAATCACAGCAAGGATGCTGCAGCTGAGGCTTTGGGAAACCCCTTGTAGCAGCGGGAAAAGTGATGCTCTGGAAAGCACTGCCTGGGAAGACACGGGCACCTTCATCACTGGCACTATTTAGGAACAGGCCAGCTGGCATCTATTGAAACTGAATCTGGTACAGTTTGTCCTGATTTGGGGGCTGGGGACTTTCCCAGATGCCTTTGTTGAGGTCTTTCTCAGTCATTAAGCAAGAACAGAGACAACTCTGAAAACATTTAAATATCATCAAGTGATATTCTTTAACCTTACCTTTGTTTTGAAAGGGATTTTTGGAACTGTAATGAAGACTTACTACTATTGGGTATTTGATATATAATTCTAGTCGTAATATGAGCATGGACTTTATCCAGGCATGTTAGATCTGCTTATCAGCAGCCCCTATTACTCCACTTCTAAGGCCTATTGTTGGCAGAGATAAATACACAGCGATGTCTGTAAAGCAAGCAGAGGGATCTAAGCAAAAGCATCCAGAACGTCCTTTGCTATTCTCTGCACCGAAACTGATTTTTTTCTTCTTTCCCTGATGCATGTCATACTCAGGAATTCTTAAGTGTCTGGCTGAAAACACGCTGATGTCTATTTTATACATATTACAGATATTCTGTGGTTTTGGCCAAACACATTATATGTGTATATATATTATACATATACACAAACACATATGTGTATATAATGGCCAAACACATTATATGTGTATATATATTATATATATAACCATTCTATGATTAAAGGAGGGCAGCTTCATTTTTACTTGAAATGTTCTGAACTTACCAGCTCTCAGGATATGAAGGAGCAGTAACAGAAATCCATAGCTAAAATGAAAAAAGCAAACAAGAGCGTTACGTGATAGACTAGCATCCCTGTTGTTTACATAAGCAATAAACCTAATATTGTTTCAGTATAGTAGCAGAAGTAAGTAAATTAGGTACTGCTACTACGTAATGTCCCATTAAGTATTTGCATTTTTGACAGCTGCAAAACTTCTGTTCAAACGACATAACTCTGTGGGTGGGTGGCCAAGGCCAGGAATAGCAGTAAAACGCACTAATATTGGAATCAGAGCAGAGGGCATGAAGCTGGTGTTGTGCCTGTCTTCTTGTGAAAAACAAACCATGTAGACTGGACAAACAGCCCCAGGAGGATATCTGGGTCACTGGGAAGGAGCAGGGCTGCAGACCCTAAAGGGACCTGAAGCCAGGTCAAAGCCCTGCATACCACTGTTTTGCCAAAACCCTACAGGTTACGGTTTTAGCTGGTCAAAGGATGACAAGCAGCTGACCATGCTGCCCACCGTCCTGTGCACTCGGTAGAAATGTGTAAACAGGAAACGTGCTGATAGCGGGGAGCTGTGCAGAGGTTTTGCTGGAAAGAATTTGGTGTGTGTGATTACTCCGGAGGGGCAAATCTGTGCAGGAGTTTCCCGAGGGAGTAACACTGGCTAGATGCTATAGGAAAACCCCGTTTAACCTATCTATAAGGTCCAGGTGATTTAACTCTCATTCCCCAGGCCTTTAAGAAAGACAAGTGTGCAGCACTTTTCTAAGAGTTACTTAAAAATAGCCTTTGCCCACCATGCCTACCTATACATTGTGCTCTCCTTCCTCTAGACTGCTGTGGCAAAGGAACGGAAGGCACTGGAAAGATTTTGGAATGGGAGCTGTGTGGCTGCAGTTGCCCACTTTGATATTTCCCTGGTGCAATAAGGCTGCAAAGCTGAGCCGACGGGCAGAGGGACACGAGCACCTGCTCATCCCGTTTCCCCAGCTCGCTTTTGCAAACAAGCAAGACTGTGAGGCCACACTACCTGGGTGCAGCTGGCTCCCTTCCCCAGTTGTTCTCAACCCTCAGACAGGTCCAACACTGAGCTAAGGGCTGGGGCAATGGGGAGAGCTGCCCCCAGCAGCCCACACCCACCCAGGAGCAAGATCCAGCTGGTCTCCCACCCGGACTGCTCACCGCCTTCCCTCCAAAGCAACCCTGCCTGACCCTCCTCCCTCCAAGCCCTAACCTAAGCTCACTCCCCCAGCAGCCATTTCTCAGCTCGCTTTCCCCCAGCAGCCGTGCTTTACACCATCCCCTCTTTTCCAGGCCTCCCACCCTTTCCCCACAGCTCCTGCCTCTTCGCCTAGCCCAGCATCAGGGTTCGCCTGCCACCTCCCAGGCATGGCATCACTTCTGCCCAGCTTTACCCCTACCAGCTGCCTGGGAACAACTTGGGGCCCCTCTGCTGTGGAGGAGAGTGTCTAATTTCCACCTGCCCCAAGAAAATGATGATCTTCCCAAATGTATCTGGTTTCCCATGGGAAAGCAGAGGACATTCCTGACACAAAATCTACCTCCACTTGGAGCCCCATCTCCAGAGAATGAGATGGGGAAAGTTTAGGGAAGCGTCAGTCTGAATTGTATTACTTTTATATGAAGAAAACGCTTTCTTTTTCATGTCCCTTGAAAGGGTTTCATAGATGAGGTTTCGAGAGTTTAAGTGGGTGCCCCATGTGGAACACCTCTGCTGTAATGCTTACTTTAGAAAATTTGCAATCAGCCCTAAAGTAAACCTTCCAAGCAAGCTAAACCTAAATGCTCCAAGTAGGCAGCTCTGTTCTGTTCCGTCTCCGGCAGTGACTTTTGGTGGCTTTTGCACGTAGTCTTGTATTGTATTTCCTTTGTATTTGTACACTGTGAAGGAGCCATCACTTTCGTGCCAGACTTTGAGAGGTCTGTCTTGACAAGCTCATCTTAATGTAGTTCTTATCGTTCTTAATCCCGTGGCTGTGTTTGTTTTATTGTTCCCCGCCCAAGGTAGAAACTATGGATATAGTAAGTCATTTGAATAGAGAACAACAATTAACTGATCTTTATGGGACTCTTCAGGGAATTTCCCATGGCAGCCGCTTGCTGCTGCCAACAAACATTTAGCTACTCAGCCAGCACTGATTCTGTAATAGATGTATACAAAGCAGGTCTTTATTTCTTATTTTAATAAATGCCATCCCCATCAAGGTTGGACAGATCTAGAGATGCTCATCCTCTTGGAGGAGGTTGCCGCGGTGGCAGTAGGAAGATGCAGCGTCAGCCCACCACGTTCCCCTGGAATAGCTTTAATGCCAAACTCCTCTTGGGAAAAGGGAGAAACCCCCAGTTTGCCCCACATGCGCACTCAATTCCCGTGTCCATCACACTGGCAGCGAGCTCCCCTAACTGCAGGTGTAGCTGTGTTAGTTTGTTAGGTTCTCTCTCTGCTTTGTCTATTTTTATTAAAGTATGCAGCGTCAGCCCACCACGTTCCCCTGGAATAGCTTTAATGCCAAACTCCTCTTGGGAAAAGGGAGAAACCCCCAGTTTGCCCCACATGCGCACTCAATTCCCGTGTCCATCACACTGGCAGCGAGCTCCCCTAACTGCAGGTGTAGCTGTGTTAGTTTGTTAGGTTCTCTCTCTGCTTTGTCTATTTTTATTAAAGTATTTTATTTTTTTTCAATTCTTTTTTTTTTTGCGAGCCCCCCTAACTGCAGGTGTAGCTGTGTTAGTTTGTTAGGTTCTCTCTCTGCTTTGTCTATTTTTATTAAAGTATTTTATTTTTTTTTTTTTTCAATTCTTTCCCAGACCTTCCCCTTCTAATATGTTTTTTTAAATGTCATGTGAAACGGGAGAAAGTTGCACTTCCTCTTTCATACATTCTTGTTTGGTGAGATTATTCTTCCTACCGGCACCTCAACTTTTTGGTGCGCTATTTAATTTGGAGTCGTGGGATGTTGCTGTTCTGGCACAGACTAGCCAGGCAAAAGACATCCCGATGCTTGCGATAATAGCTTCGGGGCTTTCGCTCCACTGGTAAAACTTGTTTTATCCCCTAACCTCGTAGTGACAGCGCGCTTCTCGCACCAGCGGGTGCCCTAAATCGGCTGGTTATCCGTGAAGCTTTGCTAACGCCTGCTGCAAGGCAGCGCTAGGACGGGCAATAAAAACGGTGGGCCGGCTTGCCTTCTCCCATCGCTCACCTGAATTAACGGCCCGTGGCCGAG
>JMFS01138313.1:0-30940 GCA_000699545.1 Podiceps cristatus | reverse complement strand
GGGGGGCAAATAGGACCAAAAAAAAAAAAAAAGCTATTCTAACATGAGAACTGAGTGGGTAAATATGAGTTAGAAATTTTATTTTAATATTTTTTCATGGAACAGTGACTTTAGAAAAGAGGATATGAGAACAATAATTTGAACTGTGTCTGAGTTCATCTGTGTCTCAGCCCATTAAACTGGAGTGTCTGCACTGTGAACTGAGGTGTGAACTGAGATAATTATACTAATTGTTCTGACTGGGAAAGCTGACTGTAGAGGGAGAAAAAGAACACTTTTTAGATGGTATAGAATAGGCAATACAACTGTTTCCCAGCTAAAAGGATGCCACATTTTATTACACGAATTAAAATTCAGGCAGAACAGTGAAGAGAAAGAAGAACGTTGCATCTTCCCTGTCCTGCACAGAAATTGTACTGCTCATTCTGTCCTATAAGCATCAAGAGGCATTTGAAAGCCTCCTAAATATTTCCTCCTCCTCTCTGCATTTATCTCCATCCAATACATCTGGTCACAGTAGCTGCTTGGTTACATTAGTCTGCCCTGACAACTTTATCTTCTCTGCTTCTGATGCAGTCTGTCCAGCTACAAAGATGTACATGAGAGACGGGACAACAATGCACATCTGCCCAAAATATCTTGAACTTAGTACTTCAAGAATGATCAAGGAAAGGGTGCAAAGGAGATAGTAGGGATGGAGGAATTTAATGGCAATGCTGCGATTACTGTTGTGATTGCAGACTACTGTTCCATGATTTTGTTATCACTTTTAGTTAGCACTACTGCTGAAATAAATGGTCCCACACATACCTGTTTCTGACCATTTGCTCTTACTTCTGTGCCAGTACAAGCATTTGTATATTAAATAAAGAAACTGGATGGAGGGATCAATTTGGAATAAAAAGGTAATTATTTTTTTATACTGTCTCCTAATTTGCGTTACTTCCTTGGTGCTTTTTTTTATATCATGCTTCATTTCCTCACTGCTTTTGAAAGTAAACTCTGTACTACATATAAAGAAACAGCGATGCTTCCATAAGATGTTATGGAACTTGAACTCCTCAAAATTACCTAGATCACTCTTTTTATGGGCAGAAGAGACATGAAAAACCAGATCTTTTGTTCCTGTCAGTACTAAGAGAAAGGCTAGATGGTGCCTAGCTACTCAGCAGTAGCTATGAACCCATATACTCTGACCTTTCCTCAGCAGCAGCAAGTTAATGTTCCCCGGGCAGGAGAGAAGCTGAGTACTCTGCCCTTATCTAGATCTGTCTTGGAAACAGCAGAGCTTTCCAGTTTTATTAACCAGGTATAAATTGTAATGGGTTTCTAATCTAGGGGGTTTTCACTTTCTTAGGACTTGGCAGTGGCCTCCTATGTGAAGGACATGAACACAAGATCTGAAAAGAGCAGAGACTCAAAAATCTTACTCAAACCCATTTGCATACTTTATTCTCAAAAATCTCAGAGTTCAAGTTTTGCTAGTTTAATACCTTTGAAAAATGCATATGGATACATTTTAATATCAAATATTTACTTGATGCAACACCAAATTGCATAAGCTGAAACATTTTTTTCTACAAATCACCTGATCTGTTAGAAAAAAATACCACATGATTTTTGAAGTAGGCTAAACCAGAATGAGAATATTGTGCTCTGGAGCAAATTGATTGTGCAAGTAGATGCACTGGATTATGCAGAGGATGTAGATGAAATGAGGAAAAGACTGAACAGTTCCCTTCTCCACTCTGTATTCAGAAAGATTTGGTAGCTTCTTGAAAACTTTCTTACATGAAAACACTCTTACACTGAACAATAGGTCTTCCTTATACTGCAGCCCAGAAAAAAGAACTTTTTAATGTGCCTATTATTTCAGGTTTTTGTAACACATTTGGGGCTGGGGACCAGTAGATGACAGAAACCCTAGAGATAAGTGATAACTGCTAATCAGCCTTAGACATAGAGAAAGTCAAAGAGTTTGACCTCAGGCTACATGATTAGCAAGGCCATTAGCAGCTTGTGCTGAAGATCCAGTTTATAATGCAATAAATAGAGAAGACAATTACCTCTTGGGAGGTGAGGGCAGCACATCATCTGTGGACCTCAGACACCATGTCAAAGGCTATGCCCAAGGGGTAACCATTTCACACAGAGGCCAGGGCACCAGCCAGGACTAGGACACATCCAGCGGTCAGCGTGAGTGTCCTGTGCCCTTGGGTCTGTGCTGCCAGTCTAACCTGGGCTAGAAGGGCAGGGACTGTGGCTGGTGTGAGTATGATATGTAGGACAGAAACACGACACTAGAAATTGTTATCTACCTGAGCCATCCTACTTAGTAAATAAATTCTCAATCTGTGGAACAGAGCGATTCTCCACATGCCAGGGTGTGGTGGGTTGACTTTGGCTGGATGCCAGGTGCCCCCAAAGCTGCTCTGTCACTCCCCTCCTCAGCTGGGCAGGGGAGATAAAATTTAACAGAAGGCTCATGGGTCTTGATAAGGACAGGGAGAGATCACTCAGCAGTTACCGTTATGGGCTAAACAGACTTGATTTGCAGAAATTAGTTTCATTTAATGCTAATCAAATCCAAGTAGGATAATGAGAAATTAAACCAAATCTTAAAAAAACCTTTCCCCCATCCCTCCCTTCTTCATGGGCTTAACTTTACTTCTGAGTTTTCTACCTCCTCCTCAGCAGCAGCTCGGGGGAACAGGGAATAGGAGTTGTAGCCAGTTAATCACACGTCGTTTCTGCTGCTCCTTCCTTCTCAAGAGAAGGACTCCTCACACTCTTCCTCTGCTCCAGCGTGGAGTGCCTCCCATGGGAGACAGTCCTCCATGAACTTCTCTAATGTGAGTCCTTCCCACAGGTTACAGTTCTTCACGAGAAGTTCCAGCATGGATCACTTCCACAGGGAACCATCCTTCAGGATCAGACTGCTCCAGCCTGGGTCCTCCATGGGGTCACAAATCTTGCCAGCAAATCCACTCCAGTGTGGGCTTCCCTCTCCATGGGTCCACACGGGCTACAGGTGAGATACAACAAGCAGGATATCTGCTCCACTGTGGACCTCCATGGGCTGCAGGGGCACAGCCGGCCTCACCATGCTCTTCACCACAGGCTGCCGGGGAATCTCTGCTCCGGTGCCTGGAGCACCTCCTCCCCCTCCTTCTGCACTGGCCTTGGTGTCTGCAGGGCTGTTGCTCTCACATAGTCTCCCTGCTCCCTCCACTGCTGTATTCCCCTTCTTGACTGTGTTACCCCAGAGGCGCTGCCGCTGTCGCTGATGGGTTCAGCCTTGGCCAAGCAGCGGAGCCATCTGGCATTGGCTCTGTTGGACTTGGGGGAAGCTTCTGGCAGCTTCTCATCAAATTCCCCCAAGAAATTAGCATTTTCATAAAAATCAAGTACGACATTCTTAACTAAACAATTTTTCAAAGGTAAATCACACACGAATAAATTTAACTTGCCTGTTTCAATGGGAGAAAATATAGATCTATGTAGGTAACACCTAGTTACAAAATGCGAAATAAATTATGATAGTGAAAAATTCACTTGTCCTCAGTCCACATTTTCATTCATCCTAGCCACTTCAGTGGTCTATACTATCAAAGGTAGTTCTGCTGAGTTCAACCATCTTCTTTGGTTCCTTCCACGTTACAGTTTTCCACCATCTCTAAGGTTATCAGAGAGACCTCTTCAGCCCTTTTAACATTCCAATCATTTGATCTGTCTTCACGTTCACTCTGTTCTTTCCTTCTCATTGCCTTCACAATGCAGCAAGTCTAGGAACTGCACTCTGGTTTTGGAATTCTCATCCATGTGTCACACATTCATATTTGTAGTGTTCTGCCTAACTGACAGGGGCTTATGCCCATCATTAGAATTAACTTATATATGTAATATCATTGCACATTTACCAGATAGCAGCTAGTTCAGAAAAGTAAGAAAGCACTTTGAGCCAATTATTTCACTGTTGTCTTACATAATAGCCCTTCTCTACTTAGTGCAAGTTTTAGCAGGGATGCCTCTGGTGTTGACAAAGCAATTGAAAAGCTAAATCTTTTGGTTAAGAGTTAGTTTTGAACTTTCAGATTACAAGGAAAACAATATGCATAATTTTGATTTTTTAATTATGTCAAGCAAAATCTTGATTGTTTTATTTTAATTACATAGTACTGACAATTTTCAGCTGAAATAGCCAAAAGTGAGAACTAGAACTATTCTCAATATACAGCTATCAGGGGATTTGTCTTTAACTTCTGAAATGCCTTTGATAATATCCCAGATCTTGGAACTTCTTCCCTGCTGAAAGGAAAGAATAATATAACTTTAAAGTAGTATAGAGATTAATTCATCAAAATTCCATTCACTGCAGGATTCCTTATGATAAAAATGAGACAGGAAATATTATTGATCAAACTTTACAGACAGAAGTGAATGATCTGGATTTTCCCTTTGTTGGCTGTGAGGCACTTTTCCTTAGTCAATAAAGATAACGCATACATGCATTTCACAACTGACAACAAGAAGAGTCTTAACTGTGGAATTGTCAAATTCATTAGTCTGTGTTAACCATGCTTTTTTTAAAACTTGTTTTTGCAGATCCACCTATCCTGCATGATGTCTACTTTTTCAATTATGTTAATATCTGTAGAATTACATTATGAAAAAAACCTGACATGCGAGAGAATGTGTTCTCAACAGGGACTCTGTGATAACTTGCCACTGTCTTCTGTGCTGTGGAAAAGATGCAACTGATGATTCAGAATTACCTATAACCCAGTCATCTGTCAACTACAGATATGCATTACTTGCACTGTTACTTGTTCAGATGACAGTTTTACAGACTCCTTCCTTTAGCTACCAGAAGTTTGGATTCAGATCTGTTCCCCTTCATGCCATAAAAAAACAATAAACTTAAAGTTGTTTAAGAACAGATACAACGTTTTGGTTACAGTCAGCAAAACTGACCATGAAAATCTGAAACAATTGAATGCAAGAAAATCTTTGCAACTACAGTGTTAAAGCTGGCAACAAAAAACAAAATGAAAATATTTAACTTTCTGGCCATTTGGGTCTAATATTTTCAGGGTTTTGTATCACTGTTATAAAAAATAAGGGTTGAAAAAAGCATCTATTGAAATTTTTGTGTACCTTTACTTACTTGTGTACATCCAAAAAAATTTACAAGTTCAGTCTACATACCAGATATTCTGCCATTGCCAGTGGAAGAACTCCCTCTTCTTGAATAAAAATAAAGATTCATTACTATGGTTGGCTTTGCTAGAGACTAAAAAAGGGGGGATTTCAATATTTCCAGCTCTTAAACTTCAATATAGAATAAACCCCATGGTAAGGGGTGGATTCTGGGATTTACAGTGTGTACTGTCACTAAGTATTACCTTATACCTCATGGAATCCTGTTGTTCCTCTGTTGGGATACCTGCTTGCCTCTGGCCTGCATGTGCAAACCATTCTCTCTAATTTTATACCTAATAGGCTGGAAATTTATCTGATACACATTTTCTGACAAAATTTTAAGACTTAAGTATTAGAGAAGGAGTTTAGACTGTAAACACATTGTGACATTTTTCTATGTTGTTCATTCACTTGTCTACAGGAATTTATAGATATCAATTCCTTTGTTATGAATGAGGGAAAAAAATGCAGTTTCTTTACCTGATTCTTATATAATTCCAGAAAATATGATGCCAGCTAATAGACAGCAGCAGGAAGTAGGCGTAAAAAGGGGGCAAATTTATCTGGCATGGTTTACTATGCAATCAGATAAACATAATGTAAAATATTTCTAAGACCACAGTAACAAATTACAGTACCTTGGACAATTAATGTTTACATAATGATGGATTACCAGTGCTCTCTGTTTGGGAAAGGAACACCAGGAAAAGAAATAAACACTTCTGAAGATGTATCCCAGAGAATAAAGGGCAGGATTCACTTAATCTTTCACTGTCCCTAAATTAAGCATGTAGTCTAGGTGCTTGATTAAATTCCTTCATGCGTTAGAAAGGAAGGAAATAGGCTTCTCTTGAGGATAATTTATCCTACCTTCCTTAAATGTTGGTCTTAAGATAGGATGAATCATCCTCAGAAGTCATGTCTTTCTATTTCTTCCCTTTGAAGAAAAAGTCGGCATGAATGATATGCTTGGATTAGACCTCTAACTTTGAGGACTAAATAAGGTGAATTGCATCTCACCTTTATTCAGAGCATAACTCTTATTCCAGGAGATACAGGCATTAACTTAGCCTCCTAAAAGTGTAGTTTTCAAAGGTCTTTAGTCAGGTGCAGATAGGCCTCTAGTGAGGTTTTAAAAGTGTGTAAATGAATAACAACCTCACCTGGGCAATTACTTGGGCCCGGAAGCACAAGGGCTTTTAAACTCTTAACTCATGTGTACATACTTAGTTTCTCCTAGACACTACTGAGAAGTATTTGAATAGGACTTGACCGGTTTGCTAGATATTTAGACTCCTAAATGGTTTTGAAAATTTGGCCACACATGGATACAGCAACACTAGGTTACAACATGATGTCATATTATTCTGAGTACTTTTAATTATTTTATCTCATATGTAAAAACATAGATCATTTAGATGAAATAGATTCACATCAGCTAAACTGCTCTGTTTCTTAGTACAAATTAGATAAAAAAGAAATCTAAAACAAATGAACAAATTAGCTTTTTGAAGGGTTAATCAATCCATATGAACATTTGTGTTCCTTGTGCTTTGGAATTTGATCTGGTTCATTTAGAGCCAGAACAGAAGTCTATACATCATATTACTGAGTAAAGGACAGAGACACCTGCAAATATTCTTAAGCCAAAACAAACTTTGAATACTTGCTTTTCTTGAGTTGCAGATTCACATTATTACATCAAACTATAGTGCATAATGTATAACTGTCTAGCTTGAAGTACATAGTATAATACCCTTTATGTAGCATGTTGCCCTCTTTAAAAACCAGAAGTTGTTTCCTACAGGTCTTAGAAAAAGCAGGCATAGAGAGTTGATAATCATATTGTACTTAACAAAGAATGTCAAGTCATTCTCTCATTCTTTTATCCATACAGAGGAGAACTTTAATCCACAGGTAACTGTACTGAAATCAAAGAAACAGTTTATGCAATTGTTCAAGTTTAGTAAGGAAGGACAAATTGCACTCAGAATGCACATTGCAGAAGAACAGGAAGCAGTAAATGAAGAAGTGCATTAGTGCATCTCATATATATATATATATAAAAGAGAAATAAAGCAATTCAATGTCCTCAGTAATTCTGTTATGAAGCAGATATCTGGGGAAGCAAATAACAAACATTCATAATCCATTACAATACAAAAATTATGCTTTTCTGGAACAGTTTAATTTATTATTCAGACAGAAGTTTCTGAGACTTTTTCCATGGAGTGCTACCAAAATGCTAAATCTTACATGTCACGTTCTACTCTGTATCTATCAAAAGAAATAACCTAGCCTTTTCAACTTAGACAAGTTAGCACTTTCCAGGGGAAATTTATTGTTACTTTATTGTTGTTGACATTTTCTTTACTGATTGTCCCATAGATATAATATCGAAGAGACTGCAGAAAATTCCTGCTTAAAGCAAAAGTATAACTTAATATAATATTTCTTTATTTGAGGAAAATGGTTATTGAGAGACAAAAAATGCATCCAATTATTTTCCAATTGGAGATGATAATTGCCCAATTAAAAATGAAAAGTGATAAAGCTTATGGTCTTCCTTTGTTGAGATCCACCCTACTTTACCTAGACATTTAACTTATGACTACAGACTTTTTAAGTTCTGGTGCAGTCAGTGGATATAAATATGTGTCTTTGAATACTTCCAAAGGGAAAATTTGTTATCTAAGATTTGGCAGGTAAATTAAGGAGAGAAGTTTCCTCTTTAGACCTTCAAAGGCACTTTTCTGTCTTCTTTAATATAAAAGAAATTCAGATACTGTAGTCTTGATTCAGTCTCTTTAAAATGGGTCACTAAGGTCTCTTGAGATGGATGTTAGCAATGAGGGCATGTTACCAATCCTCCAGCTGTTGAACCAGGGGGACATAGGTCCTCAACAAGTCCTGTGTAGTACTTGATAGCCGTATGGCACCGTCTTACATTTTGGAAAGTGTTTCAAGTGGTGCTTGACATTTACATCCTTATTTTTGAGCAAGTGAATCAGTATCTTTAGGAATTTTATGTTGTTAGGAACTTAAATGTGAGTGTAAATTATATACCGTGATTAAGTCTATTGGAATCAACAGTCAGTAAATACCCTACTACTGAATGGAATAAAACTCCTACTGTAAATGAGCATTAAATGAAGAAAAAAAAAATACAGGTGATAGGCATATCTTTTAATTTAGAAATCTGGTGGATGGACCTTAGAGAAATCTTCATGTAATTTCATTTCATTTGACCTTAAGCCTGTTGGTGTATGTGTGTCAAAATCACCAATACACAGTTTGCAATACAATTATATAGTAACAATCCATATTTTAACAGGCTTACTTATATTTTATTGCCAATGAATTATAACATTCATTACACTCCCTAACAACTTGCAGGACTGAGCTGTATTTTGGTATACTGAGGCTCCCTTTCTTTGTCTTAGTTACCACTTGCAGATTCCACTATGTGTGTTTATGAAAGTAAGAGCATTAAATTTTTGCTTCTGGATTTATGTTTCTGCACATATGTGCATGTGTACAGTAGATGAATGCAAATGCAAATTCGGTGGTTATTCAAATATTTATCTTCTGATGGCCTCACATATCTGAAAATACTTGAAAATTTGCAGTTTTTACTGGAATGTAACTGGTTAGTTTTCCTTCTGGAACCCTAATTTAAGATCACAATGTAAGTTAAAATAAATTTAGCCCTTAACAAATATTATTCCAACAGAAAATCCTACACATTATTTTACATAGCTAAATGTATCTTGGGGGTTAGACAATAACACCACTGTGTCAGAGAAAAATAAAGGCATCCCTAAAATTCTTCTCAGATAATTATTAAGTGATACCAGACACCTTATTCCTTATAATAAAATGGATATTTCACCCCAAGGCTGATTCTGATCAAGCTTTTTGTCTCAGTAATAACCTCTGTAATAAAGTTGAATCATTTGAACATAGTCTAATTACTCCTCAGTTTTTATTTCACAATTTCAGATTTGTTTCAAGCATTCAAAAATGTAGGCAAAGATGAACTCTATGGCTGTAAGGGAAGAAGGTAGAGAGGAATAATAAACAAGAGGCTTTGAGAGTAAACCAGTGGGAGACTGACGGTGTATAAAAGGGTCTATTGAGTTTCCAGAGGTACTTAGAAACTTTAAGAAATTCTGAAAAGCTGAAGGCTTTGCTCGCATTGTTCTCTTTTTAATATTATTTATTATTCTGTTTTAAGTGTATACTGTGCTATAAGTTTCAGACACTGATGATTATCTTTAGGTTCTCCCTTTTAGGGGAGCACAAGTGAATGATAGAGAAGTTTATTGTCTTCTCTGGATTTTAGGTGGAGTCAGTACTTGCATCAGAAACATTGTAGTGTCCATTGATATTAAACTGATATTGACAGAGAAAAGGTTGTCTGTTTTCTGTTAAATTAGCTTTATTCCAAGAACATCATGTTTATGATATAGCTAGTTTCCACCCCATTGGTTGCTTCCTTATTGTCAAGGAAAATTGCAAGGCTGTAAGTATCATCAAAAATTCAATACAAGCATCAAAAGGAGCAGCATTATAAAATATTTCTTATGTTTCTGAAAAGAAAGCAAAAGTAAAAACATAAACTAGGAAAAAAGAAAATAGCACCTCATTTATTTCTCCCCATTCTAACTTGTATTGAAAGGTGTTGGAAGTATTTGAGTACTTAATATGGAAATACTTATTGTTTCTGAACAAGAAGAATAGTGTTTTGACTTTATATTAAATAATAATGTGTGTATTATTGAGAATATTATCTTCAATTGGTTATTATTTTAAAATTATATTATTTTGTTCCAGTTTTTTATCCGTGCCATTTCTACAATATCTAGAAATCAGTATTGCATTGACATACTTCAAGAACAAGTTCACATATAGAAAAGTACACACAGAGTTGACCCTCTTGCTCTAAGAAAATAATTATGAAAATATCTATTTGAAATTCTCTGCTACTTTGCTATATAATTGAAGATTTGGTCTTAGACCCTAAAAGAAATAAAAAAAACAGGAAAAAAACCCCTTGAAATTAAAGGGACTAATATTGCTCTATGAAATCATTTGATATTTTCAATATGCAAAAAGATTTCAGGTAAGTATCAGAGATTCAGAGAGCAAATACTTAGAACAAAATCATTTTGTCAGAAGAAAAAACACCTGTAGAATGCTTAGTCTGTATAGAGTTCTTGGACCTCCATCCTACATTAAATAATTTCTCGACATCACTACATAATGCAATATTTATTTACCCTAGGAGACTGAACTGACCATCTGATTTACAGAGTCTACATATTGTAAGCTAAAGGCTCAAACCATTCCACCATCCCTTTCTGCAAATGGTTCATCAGTGATTTATTCTGAATATTCAAATTAATCATTAAGTGTGCTCTAAAAAGGCAGAAAAAAGAAGCAGAAAATATGTTGGTGCATTCTCAGCAGACAGAGCTAATAGCGGAGTGCTGTCATTTCCCAGTGATACCATCCTTTAGCGATAATTTGAATTTTTTGAAAACCTCTTAGCCTTACCTTGTATTGCTTTTCTACCCAGAAATGCTTCCCTCTGCCAGTGCCACCAGGCTCTCCCCAGTACACTTCTGAACTTGGAAGGCGTCCAGTGGAGAGCTGCACAGTTTACTTGTGCCCTACCAGGGGGGAATCGAGATATGGTGCATATGCAATGTGTCATCCAGTTTTCTTAGAACTTGTAAAAGATCCAGCTGTGCTGTTAATTTGGTCGGGCCTCAGGCCTTCCACAGCACATCAATTTTACTTGATTTACATTCCAGGGCCTACATTATATTTCTATGTCAGGAATCAGTGGGAAAAAAAAAAAGATCCTTATTGAGCTCCTGGCATCGCAAGAAAAAAGCAAGAGAATCCAAATAAATGCAATGGATATAATACATTCTGTAAATATATTTTCCATATGCTCGTTATGAGAGAATTTTTCTAGTGTTATCCCTCTACAAGAAGAAGGATCAGAATGAAAATACTCTGTTTTAAAATATTTGTAGTTTTTAGTTTATTTTTAATAATTTTAAAAAAACATAAAAGCACAGAAAAAAATGACTATGTGGCTGCTTGGA
Organism: Podiceps cristatus; assembly: GCA_000699545.1. Lineage (NCBI taxonomy): Eukaryota > Metazoa > Chordata > Aves > Podicipediformes > Podicipedidae > Podiceps > Podiceps cristatus. The sequence goes on along the minus strand of JMFS01138313.1, from coordinate 19,619 downwards.
AATTATTTTCTTAGCTGCACTGAATATATAATATGGTTTATTTTATTCTGTTATTTTAAAGTTATCATTATGCTGAAATAATTCTGGCATCTGTTTCCACATTTTTTCCCTGTCTTGACAAGAAACACATCTTGAAAACAAAACATACTAAAACAAGAAACAATTCAAAAGAATAAAGGCAACAAATTCAGATGGTCACTGCAAAAAGTTTTTACACAAATAGAAATGTTAATAAGAGTTAGTGATATAGTAAAGTGAAATGACAAATCATATGTATCCATATAGTGAAGGAGGACATTTTCATAAGAATAGGGTACAAGAATCCAAACCCTTCAAAGGAAGAAAAAAGCACTTTGAAAATTAAATAAATAAAGGACTGGTTACTTTTCCTTAAGGTAGTTTTGGAGGACATCTCTTTTTCTAAGAAGGATAATATACACAACCATGGAGAAATTTAATATTTCTGAAAATACTTGCTGTTATTGCTTTTGAATATTTTATTTGTAAAGTGAAATAATAATCAAATGAAGCAATTGAAAATCAGAAGGGTGGGGTTTATGTTTAGGTACGCATCAGTCTGGTAGCATGTCCAAAAGAATACTGGAAAAAGTAGATGTTGAGAGTTTTTATTAGATTATGTAACTAAAACACTTTGTAACACATCTTTCCTTATATTCCCTTGAAATCAATATTCAATTATATTAAAATTCAAAAATAGTAAAAAGATAATTGACTCCCTGAAGCCTCTAGAGTACATTTAAATATATGAAAAAGGTTTAGTCATGTGTACATGTACAATATTTACAGTATCCCAATAACAAAGATATGCAAAATTAAATACTTCTTTTTTTTTTTTTGTAAATGTATAAGAAAAAAATGGAAGGAATAACAAACTATAGGAGCAGATATATTAAAAAAATTAATAAAGTACTTGATCTTGACATTTAAGTACTTCAGCTGGTTGATGACAAATTTACTACAGCTTTTGTAGGGTAAAAAGTTCTGAAAAAAAAGTCCCAAATATTTTTATTACCAAAGTAATGTGGTTTTTTTTCAAAATTAAAAACATTTAAAATGGAAATGACATAATTAGGTGACATAATTAGGTAAGTTTCTGAAATTTTGAATAGTTACTGGAAACGATACATTGGAGTTAACTTTCATTTTCTTTTGAAGCGATATTTGTGACTTTTTTGTGGTTTAATATGACCCTTTCTTGCTGTTGTTTCCCAGCACCAAAATTTTAGTCATCACCTACCTACCTAGGCATTCCGATTAAATCTGCTAAATAGTTTTGATGGAAATCATAAAATAAATTTTCACATTTGTTTCATAGAAATAAGGATGAGGCAACCAACTTTTATTTACTGATGCAGTTTTCAGAAGTGTCATGATGGAAATAGGAAGCCCAGGTCCAGTCCTTCCGTTATCCAACTGGATTTGAAACTCAGCTTCCCAAGTAACAGTACTGATCCTATTTCTGTTTCTCCAGCTGTTGCTTTTTCACTTGCCTGGGTTAATTAGGGTTTCCATATGCCCAGTTCCTACTTCACACCATATGTGTTTCCTTTATATCTGTACTTGATATCTTGGCATTCTGATATTTAAAGAACCTTGAGCTCATTTGACAAAGTATCAAACAGAGGTAATATGATTAAAGGGGAACTTCAGTTTAAGATTTTACAACTTGTATCAGGAATCTAAATACCCACTTCTCATCAAAGTTGTTGATAACTGTGTATACAAATGATTAGAAGCTAAAATTCACAGCCCAAGATGAGAATTCCCTGCCCTTCCCTTCCCTTCCCTTCCCTTCCCTTCCCTTCCCTTCCCTTCCCTTCCCTTCCCTTCCCTTCCCACTGAACAGAAAGTTTTACTATTTGTTCAATTCCCATATGAAGAACTGTGACTAGCAGAGATTTTGAGGCCGAATATTTTTCAGAAAGTTCTAATGTCATCAAAAAGATATTATTGTGTTAAATAATATTATTTTTAACTGGATAAGTACAGAAGAATATTTCTATCCATAAATCAAAGTTCTCAATATTAATTCATGCTCTGGGAGTGATGGACAAAATCATGAAGAATAACCATCAGTGTCATTCATTGTGATCCAAGAACCATATTTCTGAAAATAAGCTTGGAAAAATTACTTATGACAAAACATCTTACAGGTTATTTCTGTATTTCACATTTTCTTTTTTTGGAATGACTGTGGTTTTATTTACTTTAACACAGTTTTAGTTTAAATATGTGAATAATACCTACGATTGTATGCCCAAATACTTAAGAATCTGCAGGCAGCCTCACTTGGCACTCACTTCAGAAATCATCTATGTTGCAGGAGGTGCAAACTATTACCTCAGGATACCTAAGGAAAATTTGTTTCCCTCCTGTTGTCCCTAGAGAAGTCTTTGAATGGAAAATACACCATGTTGGAGGCTGTACTGTTGTCTGAATTCAACTATCAGACCTGACTCCTTAAAGAGTAAGAAGACAGTAAACTTATAACAAGAAGTTAAACCTTTTGTCAGTTGATGGCATTGGCACAAGCATGAAGACATAAAAATAACCTACAGTTCTTTTCCTCTCGTTATGACTCAGTGAACCTCTGGTTTTAGAAAAGTAAGGAGATACTGGAATTGGTTAATATAGTTCAAATAAAATATTTATACTAGCTTCATATTATCAAAATAAAATTTCCAAAACCCATGTAAATGACTGCCTTATAAAAAATTTCATATTAAATTATCCATTTATTTCCTCCCTCCATAGGTTCATACTGCTAGACCATGTCTTTTAAAAAGTAAGCGGTATTTTTACCCCCGGAAATACATGCAATTATTAATTCAATTGATTTTATGCAGAAGGTGAGAGATACTACATGAACACATAACGTTTTAGAGAATTAGGCAGTTATGACCTGGCCAAATGGATAATGCTGTGTCCTGACATATGAGAAAGGCTAGTGAAATTCCTCCATCGCAAAATATTCACATCTCCCCAGAATTTAGGACTCTGTTCTCTCAGTGATGCACCATGTATTGGAGTTAATATGAGTTACAGTGCTGATTCACTGGGCATTAAGGCAACATGAGATCCCTGAGGTTCTTTCTCCATATTTTGCAGAGTTCTGCAAAACGTGAACTTTTGTTCAACAAAGTAAAGTCTCTAGCTCTTCTGCTTTCAAAAAGAGCTTTAGTTCTATAAATCAGTGTACTTATATATTGTTTACTGTGTCTGCAGATGGGCAGGAATAACAACTCTAACAGGGGTGAAGACTTTACATATTCATCTTAATGTTGTACTGACAACAAAGCCAAGTATCAGGCAGTTGAAAGCTAGCATTACAAGCGTATATTTCCAGATAGAGGAAGAAAAATAAAACAGAAGATGTTATTAGTCTATAATATAGTTCACATCTCGAGAACAACTTTGCCTTGCATGGTATCTTTCAGAAAAGTGAATGGATAATGTTCTTCTGAAAAGAAGAGGCTAATACTATTCCATCAGTGTTTTCCATTATACCAGCATGTTCAAATTGTTCATCTATACGTAAAAACGCCTTAATACCATATTTGCAATAAATGCAGACAATGTCCTCAATATTCCAAAGAACAGAGCATGAGGAAACTTACCTGTGGGATTTATTTCTTGGCAGGAATTTGGTAACTGTAGATTCACTAGAAGTTTCCTCTGAATTTCAGTAGGCTGTAGAGCAAGCCTTTAGTCTGCAGGAGGCTGATGTTATTAATGTTGCAGATGTGTGCCACAAGGTTGTTCTGATTTTGTACATTATTTTTTGCACTATGGACATGAAAATCTAGTGTCTGTTTGTTTGTGTGCTAACTGAATGTCCTATAAAGGAGAATTTGGTTTTACTCCCTATAACTGGTAGGGTCACTACACCAGCATATCAAATACAACTCCATCCTATTAATGTCAATATCTCATATCTGATTTGGGATTTACTTATAACTACTATGACTAATTGTAAGAGTTTATTTTTGATAATATAAATACATGCAGTGTTGAATACTGAATTTTTGAAAACTGTTCAATAGGACAGAATGAAATAATGATGATTTTAAAATACTGAATACACTCCAGAGGAAAATGTTCCTATTCAAAAAGAAAATTAGCTTTTCTTCTGTGTCATTCCATATAACTTTGTATCAGATAAGAATCAAAATGAAAATATGGTATCTCAGTATTGTTCACTCGTTTGATCAGGATTTACTTAAAGGAAAACTAAAGGTCTCAGTTCTCCGCAGGCGATGGGGGAATAGCTTCTCTGCCTCCATCTACTGGTAAATTGGAGGAAGCACAACACGAGCAAGGATCTTTCGCTGCCTCTGGGGCATTTTGTTCTTTTTAATTAAAACTATTTTAAAATCCAGTTGGAGGAGGCATGATAAAATTATGACTCTTTACGATAAAGCACCATAATATGAGGGGAAAAAAACAAACCATCATAACCTAACCAGTTATGTAACTGAGAAGTGAGACTGGACAGTAGTGAAGAAATGGAGAAAGGCAAGGCCAAATGCATTTGAGTTTCCTCCTCCTCTTAATGTGAACAAGGGAGTCTTTGCCAACCGACAGAACTTGCCACAGCTGAATCAGGGAGTCACCCCAGATCCACCACCACGGCTTGGCCTCAAGTTCTTCAACGAGACACTACAAAAATGAAACATTGCAAGGCGTTACCCCAACATAATAGATGTTGGGAGAAACTGAGCATCTGCATAATGACTGTACCTGCTGTCATACATGTGTATGTATACATATGTGTACATACATACACATACTGTCATACAACATACATATGTATGATTTTGTGTGTTCTTGTTCACAGTTAATGTTTATAGAGGGAACAATGTTAATGGAGGAAAGGGGAGATTCTTGTTCACTTTATCTGTTTCAGAGCAAAGATGTGAAGCTTGAATGATGGCAAATAACAGTGGGAAGCAGAAACACCTCATTTAAACAATGGTAATCTTTTCTCGGGAATTGGTTTGCAGGATTGGTTTTCAAAGTATTTTGAAGTATGGACACTGAACTATAACTACAACATACAAGAGGGGTATGCAAAGTGCCAAGGAGACATTTGTTAGGAAGATGGGAACACCAAATCAGTGCTGGAGAGGGTGCTTTACTTATAGTTCATGTAACATACTGCTGTTCTACTACTCTTGTTTCCAATATCAATTACATATGCCTTTTGGCTGTTACAGCTTTTTCTTCCTCTTTCTGGTTTTGAACTCACATACTTTTCTTGTGGAAGTAGTCAAGATTGACTGTTGACTACCAGGGAGGGGAGGTTTCCTGAGTTGGAAAGATACTGGAAAGGAAGAAGGTAAAGGAACAAGGAAGAAAATGGGACATAAGCTTTTAAAATGCAGTTTGAAAAAAAAAAAAAAAAAAAAAAAAAAAAAAGATCACTTGCGTATTTAGGCTTGTTCATCACTGTTGCCAATAGTATGCAGCAGAAAGATTAACCATATGTAATTATGATTTGACTGCAGAATTCACTTATTAACTGATGTAGTTCTGCACACAGGCTTATGGGGAGAGGAAGTGGTTTTTGTTTCATTTTCACAGGGAGCAGGAGAAAAGGGCTGTTTTAAGTTAATGCAAATTAAAGGACAGGTAGGGATAATGATTTTATTCAGTTTAAGTCTTTGATCAAAATGTAAGTAGAACATCTATGCTCTTAATGTGTATTTGAGGCTGATATGTAATGGTTCTTCATTGACATGTTAGATAATTCATCTTACATGTATTTCTATGTCATGCAGAGTACTTTTAGCTGTTTCTGATGGTCTTACAGTGACTCTGTACTCTAAACTTGGGTTTAATGACCAAAAAAGCTTCCCGTTAGAAAATTCAGCTTCTAAAAGTGAGCACTGTGTGATTATGCCAACTTGTGGAGAGATACTAGGGAATCTCCTGCTGCTCTCAGGCTTGTTAAAGTCACTGGTGCTCACACACCCTGAATTTGCAAGAGTTTACGCATCCCATTTACAAGAGAACATTCTGATTTCAGCTGGAGTTCATTTGCTCATCAAAGTAGCACAACTCTGACTTTTACTCATTTGAGACTGTTACCAGAAAGTTTCCTTCCACTCCAGAAAGATTTACTAAAGTTAATAGTAGTCTGAGAAATCCAAGCCTTTATACAATTATGTCATAATTATCTCAAAAGTGTGAATGCTTATAGACTAGTGAAAAACAACAGACATTTTCTGGCTAAAAAACCAAACCAAACCAACAAAATTTGAAACAAAAAGCTTGCCTATCAGTACTTTTGCAATCAGTTACCCCTCTCTAGAGAGTTGTGAGGCACACAGAAAATGTGCAGTGAAGAGTAAGAGAATAACATTTTTTTTAACTAATTTGTAAAATATATTTGTTTATATTAAATTGCTAGATTGTTTGTATTTTTTCTTCTTTTCTTTAAATGGTATATGCTCAACAATCACAGCTGAAATGAGTAATTTTTGACAGGCTAAATGTCTCAGGTTTAAAGTATTTGGATGGGTTAAATAGATCCCATAAACCTGGTAAGAAATAACAGATAGGAATGCACCTGTTCGGGATGGAACACAACTGCCTTATACTTGTACAAATATCTATAATGGAAGTTCTTATCTCTGAAAGTGCTAAGGTTTTTGTATTATTTTGTCCTTGTCTAAGGAAGTAGCATAAAAGGACCATACGTTAGTATGCTACACCCAGATGATGTTTTACTGGACACGAATACCATTTAAAGCAGCGTCCATTTTGTCAAAAATTTATGCAGTGCCTCCTCCAGGAAAGACTTCTCTTGCCTAGCAGACAGGCCATTCCATGTCTGTTTGAAAGTACAGAAAGTGCTGTCTTAAGTAATCAAGATACATTTTATTATTTTACATGTATAATTTCTGAGAACAGACTCATTGTTATCAGTGCTAAATAAAAAATTACTTGAGTCTTTTGGATGTGAAGTTGAATATCTGAAATCAAACCAAATCAAGTACTGCATAAAGGTAAGACAGAAGTAAGAGGAAATAAATTGAATCACTGAATTGTTATAAACTAAAAGGTGTCTTGGATAAAGCTGAACAAGGATTAGGAAGAAACAGTAGAAGACATTGAGGTGGGAGTAGAATCTGCAAGACTTTTAGTGATCCACTGTGTTTCACTGAGTGTGAATTCAGTGACAGTACTTCTGACTTCTGATCATACCCTTCTTGTGAAATTCAAATGGGTAAACCCACATGATTTATTGAAAGCAATATTTTGGGAAGAGGTTGCAGTGTTTGAAGTGAAACATAGTAAATAGTATTACATCAGGGAAACCAGCTTAGAGAATCACAGAACACAGACAATATTCAGCAAATATTACCTACTTCAGCTGCAGTTTCTAAAGACCAATGTTTATTACTAAGCTTGATTTACCACTGTAAGTTTATTTTACTTTCAAAATCTTAGGAGTGATATAAGAAATTTGAGTTTTATACCCCAAGTAACTTCTGCTTGTACATGCTTGAGTATGTAAGAAGTCAACTATATGTTGTTGGATTTTTGTCCATTTTTATGAACAGTTCTCATCTCCACTCTTAATAAATTATTACTCAGGACACAGTATCTGTACAGCTTATCAACATGCTATTTTATCCCTGTCTTCACTCTGTCATACACCCCAATACCATTTCTTCCACTTGTTTGACTGCAAAGGTACAATACCAAACCATTTTTAGTGAATTGCAGAAGGGCAAGGAAGGTTGTGGAGCATTGAGAATGATCAGCCACAATTCAACTAGGAAACTGTTTTTTGATGAGAAAATTGACCTTGAATAACATCAGTATATCGTATACCTGCTGTTGTTTCCAGAGGGAGGTTAGAGGCTGAAGAATGACTTGACAAAACATGAGGATGACAGTTACTATTAATTTTTTTATTAAAGTTAAAAAAAAAAAAATAGAAAAACATTTAATGAAAAGATTCTATTCAGCTTTGCTGGCTCTAATCAATCATTTCTTTCTAATCCTTAATCATATTTAGTCCATTTACAAATAAACCAATTCTACATCTGATATACATACATTAAATGCAGATGTTTCACGTTGTAAATTGTGCAGTTATTCTTGCATAGGCAGTTGTAGTTGGAATACCGAACTCTGAAGACAGACTTATGTGAAACACTGATACTTTTTGTTTGCTTTCCTTTACATATATATATTCTTTATATATATAGAATATTTTGTTCTCTAAAGGACCAGAGTAAACATATTTTGTAAAAAAAAATATTGCAAAAACCACAGAGACTGCATGAAATTGATTGTGGTAAAGGTGAAATCATTGATTTTTACATTAGATCAGCAGATTGTTCTAGCAAGACTCACTACTGTGCAAGAAGCCCCATCAGGAAGGGGACATGAAAGGTTGTTAGAAAATCTGTACAGAATTTAGATTAGCTACTTTAGTGTACTTATATAAGTTTTAATATCTTCCTTAATAATAAAATTCATTTATATCCCAGACGTCAGGTTATTGGTCTCTTGGCCTCTTCGAGGAAGTAATTGAGCACCTGTATGGGGACAATGGGAATTGAGGAGTTCTGATTAGTTTTCTCTAGTTATAAATTATTTATCACCTCATTCCATTTCCCTCTTACACCTATTGGGACGTTTTCATAGTCATGTTGCATAATAAGAAAGTGAACATCAGGATTCTATTTGCTATGGTTCACCCTCATGAGCCATTTAGCATTTTGTAATTCCACAGAAAAAGCTATCTGATCAGCGGAAATGAAGTGAGAGTTTTATAGATGTTTTCTGTTATACAATTTCATTTTTAAAAAGGTAGTGACTGACTCATTTAAAAATGGGTAAATTGGCTAACAAACCCTAACCTGTACTGTTATACGGGACACCTACTGCTGAAAGAGCAAATAACTTTCCTTATTCCAAAATACATACATCATAAAGCACATACAAAATGCTTATATCTACTCAGGTTGAAAGCGAACACCACAGTTTAACATAGCTTAATACATTTAAAGCATAATTCTACATATTCCATTTTGGAAAATAGCTTTATTAAGAGTGGAGTGCTATAAAATGGTGATCTGTAAACTTCTGTGATATGTTTCACATCCTCCTTCCATATACCTTTAAAGTTAAAGGAATAGACTATTGTTTCTTTCCTACCATCTGCAGGTGAGACAAGATTGTGACTGGCATTTTAAAAGTTGTGAGTACATAGTAAGTTTTGTCCTATGAATAGAAGATAAACATTTTGTGGTCCTTGACTTCAGTCCATCAGTTTGGACTAGGAGCCTTTGTTTAAGACCTGAGACAGGCAGTCTAGCTGTGTCTGGTGTCAGGTTAGCAATAAGTTTCAGTCCAACAGTGTTTTAAAAGACTCTAATTCTGCAAGCTGTGAAGTCAGATATAAAACTTGCAATGACCTTAATTAGGCCAGGCTATGGCACGTATCTCGCATAGTAATTATTGCTATATTTTAAGGGTGAAAAGAACTCCTCATAGATTAACGTTTCATCTAAAGAGAGTATATGAATGATAGTATGTTCATCACCTCCTGAAGAGACAATGCCTTTCTGAGGCCACACACACCTTCTTTATTGCTCTTTATCACAATAATTGTAGGAGGCAATAGCACCAAAGAGTACACCCTGACATCCATTTGACTTATTAAGACTAATTTGCATGATTTGATGCCTTTATTTTCTTCTCCACATGACAAAATTAAATGAAACAAAACTGGACCTCTTTTATAATGTCAATACTATGATATACATTCAAGGAAAAAAATAAATTCCTTATTAACAAGTTACCAAATCCAGTTTTATGGACAAGAATGGGGAGGAAAATGCTGCTGATGAGTGACATATTCAATAATCTGATCACTGGAAACAAGGAAACAAATTGAATGATTCTACACCTAATTTAATTTGCCAGAACACATTAATCACATAGGGCCAATGCTGCCCTCAGCCTAGTAAATTCATTTTCAATTGGTACAACGGGGATTGCAATCAAATGTCCGAAGGCAAAATTAAGACCCCAATTTGGATATTCCCTGAATCTGAGTAGCTGTTTGACTGCCCAGTTCTTTCCAGTGCTCTATAGGAAGTAATTATTTTTGGTGGAAGGTGTAAGAACCCATATCATCTGTTTCACGGAAAGAATAGACACACAGTTTGCAACATCGAAAGGTAGCTCTTCAGGAGGAAAACTGCAGGTCAAATCCTCACTTAATGCACTGTGATAAAGCCAGGTAGATAAAATCTGACACATAATATTTTTAAGTGCTCCTGTTTTTCATTAGATCAAATTCAAGTTTATGACCTAATAACATTCCAGTAAGGGCACTGTAAATTCTGAAAATAAAGAAGATCCAGACAATTTTTAAAGAACAAGCCAGCAACTGCTTAGTTTTAAGAAATGATTCAATACCATTAATACATTAAAAAAAATCCAGTGTGAATCCTTTTTATAGACTGGATTCACAAAACCCATCTGGAAGGAAGAAAGTGGACTCTGCTGAATAACAGGGGTGTTTAATTAAGAAATATTATATCATCTGTGAAATTAACATACTTGAAGACTGTAGAAATAAAATTATTATCTATATAATGATATTAATGTTTTACTTACAGTGTTTGCATAATGCTAGTCCTTATCCTAACACTAAAGGTGAACACAATGGAATTATGGAATATGGAATTAACTGATAGTTGAGTAATATTTTTGGAAGATATATTCCATAGGATTTTTTTTTTTTGGTGGAGATTTTGTTGCTGTTGTTGGTTGGGGGGAAGAGGGGGTGTTTCTTTTTCCTCTTTTTCTTTTTCTTTTGTTTTTGTTTTATGGATGCAGCCAAAACTGAGACCATGTGGAAATTTTGAGAATAGAAGGGAGTAAATTTGTATAAGAAGATTCAAAACAAATTATTTAAATTCATTGATTCTTAAACAATATCATTAAACTCTATATTCTCCTCAGATTTTTTCTCAGATCAGAAAAAAAACTTCATTTTTTGTGTGTTTTGTTTTTAACCAAACCAGCCAACAAAGAAAATGCATCTACTTTCATTCTTATCCAAACGTGACTTCTTCTAATACTGAAATAGTTTTCTACTGGAATGTGAGACTATGTCAAACTGTATGGAGCACCTTTTGTTCTGGAGAAAAAAAAATATAAAAATGAAATACACACATAATAATTTCTGTTCTAGAGTGAAATACATTAACATACATTATGTTCAACATGAACTGAGCCATAACTATGGGTCATACTGTATGGTACTAAGTTATATTTATGATTGCCACTTAGATAACTTTCCGGTCCTATGCAAATGAGGTCCCTCTTATATCTGCAATCAGAACAAGATCCATTATGATCCTGTTTTTTTCTTTCCATTCAAATGAAACAAAGGCTAACAAAAATATTTTTTTAAAATACTTCTAACATTTTATTTTTTTATTTCCTACAAAAAAAAAAAAAAAAGTTTCTGTTTGATGTACAATATTTGTTTTTTTTCTTTTTTTGTTTCTTAATTCTAACACTTCAGCTAAACCATTAAACAGATAAATCAACAAGTTTAGTCACCTCTCAGAAATTCCATTCAGTCATCTCCACTGCATCCTGAAATGAGTCACACATAGATGAGGAGAACATTAGCAGAGAACTGATTCATCTGTAAATTATTTTTATCTGTTAAATCATTCTACAATATATGAATGTGCTGCTACTTTTTCAAACTCTATGTTTATAAAATGTTACCGGATTCATGGTTCAGATACACTTCTAACTATAGATGAAGAAAATGAGAATCTAGCTCTAAAATTCTCAGTTTTCTAGATATGGGGGGGGGGGGGGGTTTGTTTGTTTTTTCTTTTTTTTGCATATTCTTCTAGTCTACCATATTTCAGATAAAGTGTAGACTAAATTAAATTTGTTTCATTGCTTTTCATTGTGCAGAGTATAATTCTGTGGAACACTACTACCAATCCTTTTTTTTTTTCCAAAGGATTGGCCCAGAGAATTACTTCCTGTGATATGGTTATTACTCCATGAGTAAACACCCTATGTAGAAGTAGACTTTGTAGACTCAGACTGTTTATTTGTCAGACTGCTATTAAAAAAAAAAATAAAATTGTATAAGAGCATTCCAATCTTCATGAAAAAACATATTAAGTAGCAATTCAAAATCTGATATCTCTCTATGCCCTCAGAGAGCAGATGAATAGGATCACTAGAGAAATATTAAACACTTTACTAGTATCATGTTTTAATTAACATTGATTAAAACAACACTTTATATAAACCAAAACTTTATTTTCCTCACAGGATACGGTAAAAAATAGTTTTCAGATAACTTGTTTCATTGCAACAGGTATGAAATAATAGCAATAGTTCATCATCAAATTAGGCAACTACTAACAAATTTTTGAGCTAAAATACTGTTCCCTCTGTCTGATCACCAATGGCTTCTCCTTGCTCTGTTCTTCCTGATCCAATTGTTTTTCCTGTGATTCCTTATACTAAGTAAGGTAAGATTAGAGTTTATGTTACATCTTGACCCAGGTGCATTTAGCATAAGTCTGGTTTTGTTCCCTCCCTTAGGTCTGTGCTACGAGTTTATATTAAAGTAGTAGTGAATGAGGAAAAAGCTATAATTAGGGAGGGTTGCCTAAATGATATTTTGTGTGTCATTTTTCTTTTTGCATTGAATAACATAATTTTGTGGTCAAACAAAGTATTCACAAGATCTGTTCTATTTAAATTCAACAGGTGGATTTAAGGAAAAAAAGAAAGAAAACAAAGAGCTGAACAAAATTAATTGTTTTGTATGATTTTTCCCCCAACTGAAAGATTTGAACTTTTGATTTTGAAATAACGTATCATTCTGAATTTTTCTGTAGTTAAAATATCAATATAATTATTAAAAAAAAAAAAAAAAAAAGAGAAACAAAAAAGTTTAAGCACTAACGGAAAACTGAGTTATTCCAGGTAACGTTTGGAAGAGTGGCCCAGAAACTCTAAGAAATGGCTACATTTGTGGTTTAGTTCACATCAGCAGTGTAATTTCAAAGCAAATTTTCTTATTATCCCAATACCATGCTCTGCTTAACATTATATAAGAGATCTCATGGCATTCACACTGGATTTCCTTTTGTTGACTCTAAGCCAGAAGAGAGGCATTAGGAGTATGCCTGATGTACCACAAAAGCTAATAGGTACTTGAACCACAGACCAAATTACTGGAAAGCAAACACCTCAAAATAGTATAAATATTGTACACTCAGCACCAACTCTTTCATCCTAAAGATCCATTCCTCTTATGCCACACCATTTGCTAATGTAAACACAGTGGAAGGGAAGCAAATGCAAGTGTTATCTAAACAAAGGTTATAGAGAAACTCTACCCAGAGGCTGACCTTTTCTCCCTCAGGGGAACTAATATAGGGCATTCATGGAAATGACAGTTTCTGAAAGGAAATAATGGAAGCAAAGCAACCCAATATGAGTTTCCAGAGTGAGTATTCCTCAAAAAGAACAAATAAAAGGGCCTAATACAGTCTCTGAGAAGATAAATAGTGGAGTAAGACCAAAGATCCAAATTCATTATACATGGCATATGTAATATGACTTTTGGCATATCTTTATTAGGAGTCGCCTTTAAAAAAAACAAGAACAAAACCAACCAAACAAACAACAAAAACCACCCTGAAAATTACCATCTATTTAAGGAAAGGGCCATAGCTACTCAAAATCTGTAGAAAATGCTATGATTTGAGAAAATTAAAAAGACCTTAATGTGTCTTACTCTTAAAAAAGACAACTGAGATTTGATCATGTTACACTGTGTATGTAGGAAGAAAATACATGCCATTTAATACAGGCTATTTAATCTAGAGGGGAAAGGTATACCAAAAAATAATGTCTCAAATCAAGAACTTAACTATATTCAGATAAGAAATAAAGCACACTGATTGAACAGTATGTCTAATTAACTACTGGAACAAATTGTTAGAAGCGTGGAAGATTTTCTGTCTCTTTGTATCTTTAAATAAAGACTGACTAACTTCATGAACAGGAAACATCAGACAAATACAAATTAAAGAACATGGTATAGGGTCATTGAGTACAACTTAAGCACCTGTGACAGACAGAGGGTTATACTGGCTGAATTAGCAGTTTCTTATGTTCTAAAAAATTTTCAGTTTGGGGGGAAAAAAGAAGAAGCTCTGTCCCAGTACAACTTCTAAATGCTCCACTATGTATTCAACTGACATGACTGATGCCTCTTTCCCATAGTCTGTCAACACTCAGAACGATTTTATCTCATTTCAGTACAAATGGATCCTGCATGATGTATAAAAGCCAGTGAACAAATTCAGTACATTCCTAGGCACTTTTTGTCAATTTTTAGTTTGGCTGGATGCATCTAGTTTTACCCTCAGTAGGAATTTTTCAATAAGTTATTTAAAAATAAATAATGCTGTACATCTCTTTGTGAGATGTATAACTACAGAACTAAGAGAAACAGAGCAGCAGAAACAGAGTTTAAGACTCAAGATTTGTTGGCTTGTGTGGACAAAAACTCTTGAGCTTTCTATATTGATGAAGTGGGAAGATTAAACATATGTTTGTACTTGCTACCATATTTATTTGCATATGCTGCCTTCTAGATGATCATATGGTCCTTTTACCTTTTGGCAAGATGACATATTCCAAAGAAATACTACAATGTAATCAAAGTTTGTAAAATGTAGTTATCCCATATTATGCTTTCTTCATCTGTTTATTGTATAGAACTGTAAAAACTATACACAGGTAGTTAAATGCATCACAATTAATTTTTCAGTGACTTCAATTCAAGCACGCTCATATGGATTCTATATGGTACGTCAAGCCCCAGACTTACAAAAGCTATGGGATCCTTTGGAACCGTACCTTGGCTCTGAAACCTGGAATAACTAGTAAGTTTAGACCTGTGGCTTTAGTAAGTCTCTCACCAAGTCTTCTGGCTTTACAACAACAGAGAGACTGTGAATGGTCAACTAAGACCCAAGGTGACCCTCAGGAGCTGACAGCACTAGCAAACTAACTAGTGTGTTGTTGGCTTCAACACGTAAGGAAGGGCATAAGCAGATCATATGTTAACTGAATATCCATATTTTTAAACATAAAAATAGCTCTTTTTGTAAATCACACTGTTTTCAGCAGTATTGGATCGACACTGAGTATTGCATTTGCCAAATACAATGAACAATCCATATCTTTGTGTTTCAGTTTGATTTACTTTTGTTTAAACAAGAAAATTAAAATAGCCTTTCTGAGAAAACCCCGTGTGTCTCTTCTGCATTATTATGTCTACCCTGAAAAATGGCAATTGCACTAGATCATAAAACACAATCCTACA
Organism: Podiceps cristatus; assembly: GCA_000699545.1. Classification (NCBI taxonomy): domain Eukaryota; kingdom Metazoa; phylum Chordata; class Aves; order Podicipediformes; family Podicipedidae; genus Podiceps; species Podiceps cristatus. The sequence goes on along the minus strand of JMFS01138313.1, from coordinate 4,177 downwards.
TAGGACATAAGGGGAAAAAAACACTGGCCTTTTTTTTTAATACAGATTGGTTTGTCAGTAGATCAAAAATATAACATAATGACTGGAGTGGATCAGACCAAGGATTCATTTAGCCCACCACTCTGTCTTTTAGGTGACCATTTAATGTCCTCTCATTTCGGAAGAGATTGTGAAAAGTTAGTCCCACTTACTTATTCCTTACCACCCAGAATATTCCAGGAATCTGTCTCTTCTACTCTCTGTTATCTCTGTTGCAACATTAAGAGCACAAGTTGTCTTTGGTTTTTTGTTTGTTTTTTCCTTATATGGAAGTTGTCCAGTACTTTTACTTTTAGCACCCTTCTATCAGTCTTTTCGAGTTGTTAGCTTTTTTTGAGCTTCTCACAATAATCAGGTTTACATAGAGACATAATGATACTTTCTATTTTATTTTCTATTCTATTCCTAACAAACTGTAAAATTTGGTTTCCTTTTTCTGACTGCTGTCCAGCACTGAGACAAGAGTTCCACAGTACTATCTATTATAACACCAAGTTTTCACTCCTGAGAAATAATGGTCTGTTCAGAATTCATTAAATTAGGTAAAAACTAAAATATATTTTTCTATGGTTGAGAGCTTGGGGTGAAGAATTCATACAAACTAAATATAGATCACTAAGGTTCCTGCACACAGTCAATGGAGAAAGGTTATTTCAGAGATGATTCGGATCAGGAGCCTGAATATGTTGCCTATTTACCTAGCAATATGATTGATTAAACCACAAGCTGGCTTAATAATGGGGCTGCCTGAGTCAGTCTGATGTTTAAGGAGTGATAATTTACAAAATATAGCCCCGTTGAAATGGAATCCTATTGAACAAACATGCAATGGAGCCCCAGCCAAATAATTGACTGCTTTTGAACATGTAGGTGTGAGTCTAGAGCTCGTTACTAATCTGTAGATGGAGATTTACTAGTTATGAAGGACAGGAAGCTTTCCCATCAGCATGGCTGACTGAGGAATGGACCTTTCAGATGACGTGATGCAGGAGCTTTGTTCTGCAGAGGGCTCTCAAGCCTACAGCACGCTGGACTGAACTCACTCTGAACCAAAGTGTCAATTTGTTACTTTTGTCATGTAACTGTTAATCAGCTTCCTTCATAGCCGAGAAAAGGGATAGGAATATACCGAAATTTATTCTTTGTTACTCTCAGGTTCTGCCATGAAAATAAGCAATTGTCTCAGCTAAGTGGGAAATAAAATATAAACCAACTCTGGTAATGTACATTGTAGGAAGGTTTAAAAGCTATCTAGCCTTTACAGCCAATAATACTACAAATCAATATGCTAAAGTAACCGGGCATGAGGCAGCAGCTTGATGTTGTATCAGGCTTGGAAATTCATAAAGCTACATTGTTGTTTATGGAGGATGCAGTTAATGATCTCACTTTTGTTTTTGTCATTCAAATTACTCTGCCTTAAAAAATAAGAAATCTAAAATAAAAGTCATCTTGAGAGGAAGATGATGACTTAAAAGAGCAAAGTGGCAATAAAGAAGCCAGAACTCTATCATTAGAGTGGTACAACATAATGCAGAATTTGATGTGCTCTGTTTTAGCTATCAGGCTAAATATTTAAATGCATTAGACCAGAACAGACAATGATAAATAGACATACTAGTACCTGTACATACTAATTTACAAAAGGACAATGCAACAAATATTGCCTTTTGTGATAATGTACTATATAGATCTCACTTAGGGGAAGAAATCCTAGCTCTACCTTGCACAACAATTGTTCTAATTCTATTTAGGTGATCACAATAGCATTATGCTATGAATACAGTGGTCTCTGACCCTCAGTAAAATAAAAACCTAAAGTGGCACCTAAAAAAACAGATTCTGTGATGAAATAATGAACCTTTGCTAATATTTAGAAGTGTTAATATTCTGCTTTCCTTCATGACTTCCACATATTTGATTTATACGTGACTTTCTGTTTTGAAAGCATTTTTATCAATAGCAAATTTCTTATATATCCATGGAAGACAGAAAATGCATAGTCTTCTTAAAAATATTTTTCCTAAGGTCAACTATACTTAGAACTGAGTGTGCATTCTGTTGCCCATTGTACTGTCTGTGTAATAATTCAGAGTAAATGATAATGTATTATGCTGTAAGTCCATAACCTTAGAAAATAAGAGCCCAGTTGGTGCTTGACTTACAAGAGCAAAACAAGCTTACAGAGCACAGGTCTGTGTTGTTTGGCAAGTAGTCAATAAAACTGTACCTTATGACTTTCTTTCCTAAAGGTTCTAATCAAAACAATTTATTTCAGGCATGTAAACTCTGCTTTTCAGACTGCAGCTATTGTCAGTGTATGGTATCAGCATCCGCAGTAGCTGCAATCATGTTAAACCGAGTCCCAGAGCTCCCCCATCTGTCTCAGTAATAGACAGATTTCCTGCTAGATCAATGTAGTGTGTCAGCTACGGTAAAAAAGATGTGGCTTTTTCCCAGATCTTACTAGCCTTTACAATAACTATTTGAATAACTGAAATCTTTTCTCTTCCAAGTACTATATTTCAGAGAGCGGTGCAAAGGCAAATAATTAAAAGTATCATTTTGTGTGAGTAAACTATGATCAGAAAGGAATACAAATTAGAAGTCCAACTATACATAATGAAATTGGACAGAAAAGTGTAGGCAAATATTTAGCAAATTAGAAATCTTTAAAGTGAATGTACACAGCCACAGGGAATTGTTTCTCATCATTAAACTGTTCCTGGTACATCTCTAAACTATGTTTACTTCGGACTGAAACAGAGAGTACAAACATGTATAGACTAGCTGTTTTTCTTGAAGCTTATGGCCATTTTATTTTAGTATAGTAACTGAATGTTTTTCACTCTAGAGATAAGGCTTAGATGGCATATATTTTAAATCTACAGATCACTGAAATTACATTTTGATGCAGCTGCCTAGGTAAAACCTGCAACAAGATCCCAGTTTAAGCAACCTTTTCTTTAAAAAAAAAAAAAAAAAAAAAAAAAAAAGGAAAAAAAAAATTAAAAATCTTGTTTTTCTGCAGCCCCCCTAAGGGAAACATAGTCAAAGAAAATGAAGAGTCTCCTATTTTAGATCCTTGTTGTGTAAACACAGTGGGTGCCCACCTGCCCTGTCACGCTGTCAAGCTTCAGAGGATGATATTACTCTCTAAATGAGTTCAGTTCTAGATAACTTTTCTTGGAGATTAAAGGGAAAAACAAAGTAAGTAAAATATAAAGTACATATGGAGGAACCCCTAGTGCACAGCTTGTTTTATACCACTGACTGTCTTGGACTAGCTCCTAATGCACGGGGAGTGCCCTTCCAGCAGGGCTCACTGCACTCTTAAGGGTGTGGTCAAAAAAGAAAACATCCTCACGGCTCTTTTGTATTGACTGACCTTTTCCATCTAATCTCCTGACAAGGAATAAACAAGAACCTTAGTATTGCTGGACATTCCAGTTTAATCACTGGAGAAACAAACTGTTTTTTAAAGGGAACATAGTGGCTTGGGAAAAAGGTTTTTAAATAGTTAAACAGTTAGGTGGTTGACCTAAAAATAACATTAGTAACCAAATTCTTTGGGGTTTTGATGTTTTGTGCTTTGTTAGGGACACAGATGTGTCCTGGTTTCAGCCAGGACAGAGCTAGTTTTTTTCTTCAGCAGCTCCTGTGTTTTGGAGTTGGTATGTGAAACAAGGTGACAGCACGCTGCTGCTGTTCGCTGCTGCCAAACGATCAAGGACATCTTGCAGTTTCCCAAGTTTTGCTAACGAGCAGGTTCAGACACTTGGGAGGGCACAGCCAGAACAGTTGATCTAAACTGGCCAAAGAGAGTATTCCATACCATAGACAGCATGCCCAATATAAGTGAGGGTCAGCCATTGCCCTCAGCCCTTTTCCCTTTTGCCTTTTTGCCCTTGCCCTTTCCTTCGGGTTCAGGTTCCTAGTTCTCTTTCTGTTCATGTGCCCTTTTTGTTTTCTTATTCTTTTTTTTTTTTTATTTCGTTCAGGCCTGTGTGTTCATCTGTCTGTTCCCTCTCGATCTCTCTGGAATTTGCTGTTCTGGAATGGCTGCAGGGAAATATCCCTGCTCCCTGCCTGCTGCTCGGGGTCCTCGATGGGCTGTATCAGTCCTCGGGTGGTGAGA
>KL289813.1:5988-18121 GCA_000699545.1 Podiceps cristatus | reverse complement strand
TCTGCTCCGGGCCTGGAGCCCCTCCTGCTGCACTAGCCTGGGGGGTCTCATCTTCTCACTCATCTCTCTGGCTGCAGTTGCACAGCAACTTTTTCCCCTTCTTAACTTGGTTACCCTGTAGGTGCTAGCCCATTGCTGATGGGCTCAGCCTTGGCCAACAGCGGGTCTGTCTTGGAGTGGATGCGATGGCTCTGTCTGACATGGGGGGAGCTTCTGGCAGCTGCTCACAGAAACTACTCCTGTAGCCCTCCCTGCTACCAAACCCTTGCCACACAAACCTAATACAAGGATAAAATAATTAATCACTTAACAATATAAAAGAGATACACAGTAGAATATCTTCAATTCCTTGCAAGTCCCAACACACCGGGTATGTGTAAAAGGGAGCTTCAGATTACATTTGGATAGTTACACAGCCAGCCCTTACCATGTGTCTTCTGGTCACTGGTACAGAGAAAAACCTTTTCTGCTTCCTATTCAGCCCTGCATATAGAAACCAACAAAATAAACCCAATGCAGAGTCAAACTGCACACCCGGGCAAGGCTGGCTCCAAGAGGGATGGGGCTGAGGACAGACACTGGAAGAGCCTGTTGGAGTGACAGAAGCAGCAGCTGTACCCCAGAGCTACACCCACCCTTCCAACTATGTGGACTAACAGCAGCACATCTGCAGCGAAAAACAGTTCAGCACTGAGAAACCAACATCTGCAGTTCAGATGGCCTTACTTCAGACCAGGTTTAGTGTAGTCCCATGGACCAAAGGCCAGTTAGTAGCTGGAGCCCCTTGGGTACACCTCTAGAGCACGTCTTCAGACTTTGTTCCACCTGAAAGAAAACCAGTCCATGCATTTCAAGACCGCACTACAATGCAAAGCAGAGTACAGTAAATGGGATAATGGGGAGGTTCCCTTCAAAATCTCACACACCTAATCGGAACCAAAATGCTATTTGGGCCGGGGAATACCTTCCAGCAGCCAGTGGAAAAAGTAGCTCCTGGGAAGATCAGTAAGCAGAGCCTAAAGCTTTCCAGACAAAGCTATAATTCCTGCTTCACCCTACCGAGATGCTAGATCAATGTTTGTCTCCGATTCTGGTGCTAATTCAAGCTAAAAGACTAGTAATCTGAAGAGTACAAGAGAATCAGTCTCCTGCATTCCCAGACTCAAGACATCAGAGTAGCCAAAATGCACAGCCATAACAGGATGTGTCAGATTTGATGCCACAAGCTTCCTCTGCTGCCAGCAGCATCTACCATCTCTCCACTCCTTTTTCTTTCCTAGCAACAGACCCCAGTATACATAAATCAGGTGCGGGAGGAAAGTGAAGGAAACCTGGTACTTGAAATAGTCCCTGCAAGTGAAGCAATGGAGAACAGCGTCAGAAGTATTTCTTACAAGGACTGCTCAAGCAGACTCTCTGCCTCCCAAGCAAGCTCCGCATTTTTCCCCCATCAGTCCATACCAGTTACAAGACAGGAAATTGCTGTGTCCTTAAAACATATATAACATTTCAGAATTTAATGTACCAGATGTCAGTGTTGCAGGAGACTTGGGAACTCTGAAAGCTTTAAAAAAATACAAGAACAAACACATTTCAGCTGTTACAGTTTTTATAAAAAGAAGCTTGACACATTGGCAGATATTGATTTTTCCCCTCTAATTCATACTGAATTTCAGAGCATTCATTTAGGCTTTGAACAAAAAGCTAAATTCTCAAAAGTTTCACTGATGCTTCCCCCAAAGCACACCACCAAATTTCCCACCTACAGTTTACATCTTAACACTGAAAAGTCTATGCTGTATATAAATCTTCTTCCCAGAAAAGCACGAGTGCAATCCTGGTGTAGACCTTCAGCATAAATTTTGACCGGTGCCCCTATTTCATAGCACATCTATAGCAGCAACACTGCTGACAGGTCCTCACTCAGACCTGTAACATTCTCTGTCTCTTAGTAATAACAGTTAAATGGAGCGATGACTTAAGGGCACCAGCTGTAGGACTCAGTGGTTTTGGTGAGTGTGTAGGTACAACTACTTTCAACATCAGCAGCAAGATTAGTAAGAAGCCACCAGCCAGAAAGGTTCTTCCAGCATGCCTCTGGGAAAGGAAGGGGGTGAGCGCCCAGTGGGAAACGTCAGAGTCCTGACTTAGGTGATTAAGTTACTCGGCCAGTGTCAGAAAAATTTTGCTTTCCCATGTTTCTTTCATATTATCACCTGGCAATGATGCAGGCTGAACTTTCTTTCTGGGCCATGTTTAAGGTACATCAGGACTACCTGGATAAACCTCCATCACAACTTCCTGTAACATGACTATGCTGCAAGCAAAGTAGTTATTTGCCACTATCATCTCTCAGAGGAGCCTCCAATGGAGGCTCCAACCGTACTAGGCTCAGACAGCAGAAAAAAAATCCTACTCCAACACATTTACAATCAACAAAACATTTGTCTTTTTGTTTGTCATTTGGAGAGGACAAAGCATCAGACATACAATATGGGTGAAAGATGTACAATAATTTCAGTGTACTAGAAGCACCTTAATCTCTACTGCTCTTAATCTGACACTTCTGAACAACAGTAAGTTTTTATAGAATTTTTAATAGCAAAGTGTGTAATAATAAAAGCTTTGTAAGTATTTTACATTACAGCATAAACTGTCCACTTCCATAATTTTCTAAATGCTGGAGTAATTACATTTTTTAAAGCACCTGACATGCATAACAGTTGCTGAAATAGCGGGTAGTTTTCTGTATGTGGCAGCTCCTTACTCATCTTTGTAATTGCACAAAAATAAAGGTACAATTCTACACAGTGTCTATCCCAGATAGTCCTTATCTTCAGATTTGTGACATTTGTAACTTCCTCTGAACAGCACGAGGGTTTTAATGCATAGGCATATTTGGAGACATTTCTGTTTCAGTCAACTCACAATACAAAATAAACAGCGCCCTGCTGACTGTTTGCTTTTCATATTTTCATAAACATCCAATTTCCAATGAAACCACTGAGATGCCTACATTTCTAACATGACTTCACAGTAAAAAATTTGCAACATCAAAAAATACATTAAATGAAAAAAACAAGCTGATTGCTGGTGCACTTTATTTTATATCAACATTATTTTGTAACCAGTGCTGACAGTACTGTCACTACATATGAAATTGTACAGAAATAAAGAAAAACATGTACCACTGATTCTAGGCTGAATCTGCTTTCTTAAAAAAATAAGGCTATGCAGCACAATGGCATAGATCCCTATGCTGAATTAAATTCTACTCTTAAAAAGATCCCTCAAGAAAAGAACACTAGCAGAAACCAATGCAAATCTCGTTGGCTTGCAATACAGCTCCTTCTTTAATTGGAGATGGTAGAAGAGCAGCTTTGGTAAAGGTTTCCAATCAGCACAGTTCACCTACATGAACAATTGTCAGCTACATATTAATGTTGACTGAGGACAAATTCAATCCCCATACACTATGACCCTTTCCTTGCTCCAGGAATCTCTAAGACAACATCTGCCTTTCTTCACTGCCTCTAAATAAGTGTCACAGGTTCATTAGAAGACAGACCAGTCAATTGACAGTGAAACAACGCATTAATCTACAACTAATTGCATTATAATGTAAGATGCTGGTCACTTTTATAAAGCAAAATCTAAATACTCCTAACAAGGAATCTAAAAATCTGATGGACTACATCTAGTTTGTTAAATCGGGGATTTTACAACTAGAGACACAGTCAGATTATCTTGGGATTTTTCTGTACCAGGCTCTATTTAAGCACATATTGTAAACCTAAAGTGCTTTGTTCCAGCTATCAAAGAAAAAGCTCCTTTATTATTGCCTAACCTGAATATATTGAGAATGCCACCCTAAAGCACACTGTTTGAAAGAGGGGTTTTGTGTATGTGTGATAGAAGTCCAAAACTAGAATAGATAACATCAGGAGTGTTCCTCAAAGTTTATCCTCATACTTTTAAAAGTCATGCTGTAAAAATGCACATAAAGAAGCACAAAATCTAGGCTAAGAAACACCAACAAGTAGGTGTGGAGTTGTTTTATAGTTGATTTCTGAAAGAAAACAGCACAGACTTTAGAACATGGCAGATATAAAATTCTGCGATGTTCCTCAAGGACTGTAATATCTGAAGAGATCAGCTTGCAGTTCTGCTTAAGCCACCAGCTACAGATAAACACCACCAAAATCAAAATGCAATTAGACAACATTATCTTCCTTCTGCGGCAAAGCATGATGATGAAAAGGTATCAAATATTCTTTCTTATAGAATGGATATTACACACAGAGAACCATAAAGAGAATATAAATACACACACACACCACCAAAGTGATTGCTCTGAAAGCTGCAGTTGGGAACTCTACAAGGAAACTCGAAGCTTTGCTCTGAAACAAAAGTGGAGAAAGAAGATAAAGGAAGTCTTTGTGGTAACTGAGCTGAAAACAGTACATTCATTCATTATGGATGAGTAACTGGATGCCAGAATTTTGGTTTAAAAAAAAAAAAAAATCATCTTTTTTTCTTCCTCTCTTGCTCTCCACATTCCCCTTCATGAGTTCCTACAATAGTGCTCACAGTTCTCATATTCCAGATCTCCACTAGCACATTTACTAGTTACATAATCTAAAATACATACATCTAATTTCCTCTTTCATTGTTTCTTCCTTATCCCCAATGCTCTTCCAGAATTAAAACTTTACCCTCGAATTAAGCTGATACCCTTCCCAAGCACTCTGGATCAGTAGATACAAAACCAAAAACTGTTTAAAACCTACTAAAGATGCTAGCTTAGTTCAGCCTAGCCCCATTTCCAGTTTCCACCATCCATCACTGTTCTAGCACCCAGAAGTTACACAGTTCTACTTCATCCAGAAAAGGTCCTGTTTTAAGAAAGCGAGCTATAAGAGAAAACAATTTACACTACTTGTAATTTGCTATCAGACTATTTTGGCCTGCCATAAATCAAAATCAATTCACAAATTTTAAAATTTCATAGAATGATTTGGGTTGGAAGGGACCCTTAAAGTTCACCTAGTCCAACCCCCCTGCAATGAGCGGGGACATCTTTGACTGGATCAGGTTGCTCAGAGCCCCATCCAGCCTGACCTTGAATGTTTCCAGGGATGGGGTCTCTGCCACCTCTCTGGGCAGCCTGTTCCAGTGCTTCACCACCCTCATCGTAAAAAATTTCTATCTAGTCAGATCCAGTAATTTCCACCAGCTCAAGGAATCTGAATTCAATAGCAAAGGAAATCACACAGAATAGTTACTGACTGTTAATATCCAGTGACCTATTTCCTGCCCCTCCCTTTTAACTTGGCCTTACAAACCAATTCCCTCTCCTCAGCAACTCACAGGCACCCTTACCCACCCATTTTTTCCCCACTCTTTCTCTGCCCCTTTATCTTCTTCCCTTCCCACATCCTCCAGCTCATCTAGCATCTGCTTCTTCAGTCTCCTTTCTTTCCCAAAAGTGATTCAGGTTCTTCCTGGATTTCTGCTGGACTTCAAATTACACTGCCAGATTTACAGAGGCCTCCATCAAAACTCCTTTTTCCTCCACCACACTCCAGACTGTAAACAAATGTTAGAATAAAGTTCACTTCTGGTGAAGCACAGAGACACAAAAACAGACAAAATAAAGCTTTTTAGCTATTTGTCCTACACATGCTGCTTATTTGGCTTACATATACAAATGCCAAGCTCCTGCCTGTTTCCTAACTACTATCTTCAACATTGCTTTTCCAAGACTGCTTTTGGTACCAAAGCATGCACAGGATAAACACAAAACAATTTAAATAATTTTGGGCAGTGACAACTGTTGCTGAATCCTGGAATTCTGGAAGGCAAGGGGAAAAAAAAATAGCATATCAAATGCAAATGCCATAGTCCCATTTTTTCCCCGCCCTGGAAACTGTATCTCAAGCATACTTTGTCCAATTGGTCCCCAATTTCAAAATATTCAATATCTCCTGACATTCCCATGCGAGGTTCAGAGCACCGTGCAAAGTAAATCTCTCTACGGAACAAGTTCTCACGCTGAACTGGAATAAATCCACATCCCACTGCAATAACTCGGAGGAGGTGCTTCCTCTGCTATCAAGTCATACTTCATGTCAGCAGCTTTGCAGCAGCATAATGTATTGCACTGCAAGGCACTACCTCCCGCAGAAACACTGCCCTGAAACAAAGACTTCTCCCACTCCCTACGCATGTGTTACAGCCCTCGCACTACCTACTTAACTGCCGTGAATTGTTCCACTGCATGAAAACGAGAAGACCTTCCCTTAACTGGCACAGAAACTCTAGAAAGACAAACTGCCCCAAGCAGTCTTTACCTTTAAATATTTTGTAAGTCTTCAAAACAGGTTCTTCCCCATTATGTTGCTGAGTGGTTATGTTTTCACAAATAGCATAGACCAGCTGCCTACCAGCAAACAAAGGTCCCAGGTACCCCTCTCAGATAATGACTCCATACTAGAAGTGATATAATGAACAGCAATCTATGAAAGTAAGACCCACCTAAAGAAAAAAAAAAAAAAAAAAAAAAAAAGCCAAACCCACAACCACCACCAACAAAACAACCACCCCACAACCAACCAAAAAACCCCCACAACCACAGCCCAGCAGGTTCTTATTCTAAAAATTACTTTGGTTTGCTGAGCTATTTCCCTTCCACAGCCTGCAAGCCTCTGTTACGGAAGCCGAGCAGATATAAGGCGCTTCCCTTAAACAGCAGCTGTATGTTCTGGGTGTGAGGAACAAAGCCTTCAAAAACTCAGATTTCCACCACAGAACAGTCGTTTATAAATGACTCAGTCCATACAATAGGGTGCAAGGCAGAGCTGGCAATTCAGGGGCCCCACCTTTCTATATCTAAACCAACACATCAGGGTGGTAGTAGAGTCAATGCACCTGCCCTGTTCAACCTCTTATGGAGCCTTTCGGACAAAACGAAGGTGGCAATTTTGACAGGGTTAATCTTGGATTTGCCCGGGGGGGAACAAATACAAAGCAGGCAGCCACTCACACTGTGCAGTATGGTCAGAAACTGAGGAAATGCTTAGAGGACTCCCTCAAAAGTCCAATGTCCTACAGAGCGTTCTAAGAGTATCTAAAAAAAAAAAAATTTCTCTTTTCCCACCCTCACCCATCCACCAGCATTTGTACAGAATTTCCTGTGGAATTCTCAACAGCTCAAGAGTATTATAGGAAGAGAAACAACAGTAAAGAGTTGTTTGATTTCCCTGTAGGGAGCTCACAAAACAATCTATCCATCTGCTCTGCATTGGAAAGACTGAAGTGAACACACAAAAGGAATTAATATACGATACCTCACCAACACAGGTATATTTTCCTTATTGCTGGCCCCCATAAGGCTCTCAAAACACTGAATGCTAACCAAAACATCACAGGATCCTACAAATTTTAAGCACATTAGGGAAAAAAAAAAAACAAAACAAAAAACAAACACACACCAACACGCACAGCACCCACAGAACAGGCACAGTTACAGACATAATCAAGACAGCCCATCAAGAAAGAGTAACTTTTCTTAGTCCACAGTTTCTTTTTATGCATCTACACATACTTACATTTTCGGGGGGGGGGGGGGGCCAGAAGGCAGCAGTAAAGATACACACCAGTTTAATGGAAATGGTTCTGCCCACGGCTGTACCAGATGGCTTCAAGTCACACTCTGCCTAGTCTCTCATGAGATTCTCTCACCAATTCTACAGTGCTGCACTACACAATCTCAAACGAATAACCCCATTTCTTTCAGCTTCTAGGTCCTCTGTCTATAAAAATGTAGATAGTAACAATTACTCCACAGGGGCCTCATTAGGCTTAATTAACACCTGTATGAGATCTTCAGATAAAAGGATTGCTGTAATTACACAATCCAAACTGCTTCTTGCATAAAAAACCTTGTAATATCCCTTTCGTATTTGACCTTTGGAATAAAAGTTAGTGCCCTTTTATTCTTTTACAGGACTCTGTTCCCTATAAGACTATTACCTCTTGGAATCACCTCTTAATTTTCCAATTTCAAAAGCAGATACAGCCCAGCCTCTCTTTCCTATTTGAACAAAAGGGATTCTTGGAGTTTTGGGGTTCTGATTTTTTTTTTCTTTTTTAAATAATTGTTCCCCTACCTTCCTCCCTTTCACGCATGCTTTACTTTTTCCACATTCCTGACACTCTTTTCATCCTGGCTCTGCAGCTGTCCCCACTGTCCCAGCACAGAGCTCCTGGAAGTGTCTCAGGCATAAGAACTACCCCCCAAGCACAGGGGCAGCGGGCAGGGCTGCACAGGAGGCTGTCGGCAGAGGTCTGTTGGGGAGAAGACCAAAAGGCTCTTTAGGCAAGTTCCACAGCCCTTTAACTCCACTTGAGTCCCCACTCAGAAAAGCAGTTACAAATGAGCCAAACATCCCGACCACCAAATGCAGTCAGAGGCCCAGCTGGATTGCGCTCACACAGGAACAGCAGAGCCCACCCAGCCACAGCCCCTGCAAAGTAACCAGACTTCCTCCAGCACACAGATCCACAGAAAAGCCTCTCGCTTGTCCAAGCCACGGGGAGCACGGCGGCACATTCACTTGTCTCCACACTTCACACTACTAGATTTTAAAATTTTACATACGGGCACATTACCTTCTTCCAGCCCGAGCCCATGAAGTTTCACTGCCTCCAGCAGCCTCTCCTGCTCATCAGAGCCTCCCCAGGCTGGAAGTTGAAGCTGCCAGACCAGTGTCTATGTTGACTTGAGAGCCAGGTGGGAAGGGGAAAGAAGAGCACAGTGGTAGACTCTGATGGGACTTGGCCTGCAGAGGCAAGGGCAGGAGCACTTCCTAGAAATCAAGCTCAGGGAGAGAGCTTTGGCTATTGCCACACTCTCCAGGAGGGGTCCAAAAAAGCAGGTGCTCCAGGAAGGATGAGGGATTTGCCATTTTAGTATGAACCCACAGACAAAAGACAGGATGCCCTTTCAAGTGTGATCCTGTTGTAGGTCCCAAATTGCAGCTTACCAGATGTGGGTTCTGCTTCCAGCCCTGCAGCTGAGCTTTCTACACATCTCCTGCGAGCATGTCAAACAAATGCATTAAAAAACCTACTGTCTTCCCTAGTATGCATTAACTACAAAGGAAAACACTGCAAGAAATAGGTTTTTATTAGCAGACAGCTTCACAATAACTACTTTCTACCTTCTTCATGAGTTAAAATTAAATAGTGCTGCTACAGTAGTGAATCTTGCTGAGTTTCACTCTATGCCAGTATACCTACACCACCTCAATAATTTTAATAAATGGCTTTACCACAGCAAAATAAACATTTCTATACAGCGTCCCACCTTGATTCTGTCCAGCAGCATCCCCTTCTATTGATATTGTTTGAGCAGTATGTCTTTGAAATAACAAGATTACATTAATGTATCTAAACAGCAACATCTATAAACTGTTCTTTTTTCCCTTCCAAATACCTCCTGTAAATGCAACAGAAGATAGCTGCATTCTCTTCCCACACCCATTAAGCCTATTTTACTTTACCTCAACTGGGCAGCTTGAGAAGAACTGTGGTAAAATATGTAGATCGGACAGATGGTATTTGCTGCTCTTTTACCAATCCTGCTGCTCAATAGTTTTAAAAAGGCATGATAATTCATTACTTGAATAGTCTCACATAGATCCTGGGTTCCACTAAAACTTTGTCTTATCCACTTTATAGGTGGAATTGTTTTATTTACAGGTAGTATCAGAACCTTCAACCAGGGCAGAAAGAGATAGTGGGTTGTAACAAGACACCTGAAATAATCGACTTTTTGTTCTCTGCTTTTAAATTTCTCCCCAAAAGGCACAATTCTCTCTTCACAAATCTGAAGAGCAGCTGTCCTCAGCACTTCCCAGCCAGAGCAGTGGGGCAGAGATAGGTTATCCCTCCTTTACTGTTCTCTGTAACTATCCACCCTCATCCCAAGGCGTGCTCATAGCTTCCCATTCCTCCCCATATCCAGAACTCCTCTCTTCCTATAATTATATCTGACTATTACTTATTTACTATATTAATAAATAACCAAAGAAACTACTCATACATATATATACATCCATCTTTGGGGCGTGTCTGTGTGTGTATATATATATATACACGCACACATATCCTCCCATCCTCTTGGGAGACACACCTTCCTCATCACATATTGAAAACTGTTTATCCGACTTTTATTCATTTTGCTTTTAGGGACAGAAGTGTTAAGACAAGAAACACAGTTAAAATACAGAAAGCCATTGTTATTTGGCTACAGAGCAATAAAGAGAGGGGAAAAAAGAGTTAAAACAATAGATTTGACTCTGAAATATCACCATTTGATGACTGTTCTGATAGAATCTCAGTTAATCAGTGTTCAGACTACAATTTAGGCAACAGTTGTTTCTAAGCAAGACATTCCTTAGTGATAGAAGGTATGCAAATAACTTGAATCATGTTATTTACTAGAGGCTCTACATTTCAACACATATCTTCCTCCAAACAATAAGCTCCTGTCAAGTTAGTGTTCCATCAAATCTGTCAATTGCAACTCATTTGGTGCTACAGGACAAGCCGACACATTGCATAAAGGTCAAGTGGAAAAATGTCCCTTCCACTACATCAATGTCATAAATTGGTAAAGGTCACTCCAGCCAATAATTGCTACTACAGAAAATAACTTTGTGCAATCTACATGAACTGCTTTTTTTTTTCCTCTATCAAGTCCTTAATTTTTCCCTATATATGACAAACTACTATTACTGTCATTTTCCTGCAGCCTATAGAGTTTAACAAGAACAACTTAACCTACAGGCTCTACAGCTTTCACAAGCACATCAATTATAATACACAAAATTACACAAGGATGACTTTTCCATAAAAATATAAAAATTAAAACATCAGCATTTATTGGTAGTAACACCTTACAGGTCTGAAGTTCCAGTCATAATAGGCGCTCAAGGGGCTTTACAGTCTTTAATTGAAACTCTGAAGACTCTGGTATGGCAAGTGGTGATATACCCATTTTACAGACAGCTCATCTGAAGCAGTGTGAAACAGCTCGCCTACAGCTGAAATAGCAAGAAGCTAAATATGATCACATAGTCTAACGAAAACAACCAAAAGAAAAACTGTTGTACATTTTTTTCTTTTATCTCCCCATTCCTGCCTAATTCATTCTCTCTCATCAAAACTTTTATCTCTTCTCCAAAAAGTATCATACTATCATTTGGAACATCACAGTGTGTTATAAAATCTTAAATTAATGTGTACAAATACAGAAGTTAGCATTAGGTCATTTTAATGATAGAGCTGCAATCCTAAGGCTAAGTGAGCAACAACTTGACTTACACACACACACACGACCCTCATCACCTGAGGAAGCCTGGGTTGTGTCGCGCAATGATGCAAGAGAAGTGGAAGGAAGATGATCAGGTTTGCTTTGTCTCACTACATCAATCCCAAAGAGATTCATATACAACTCAGTGTATTCTCATTTTCCATTATTAATGAAAGATTAAAAATTGAACACTAGCACACAAGATTCAGATCCTGTATCATTAAGACAAGTTTGGAAGAAATTTTGCAGTTACTGGGAAGAGTGATAGAAAGATTTTACACAGTGGACTCTAAAAGCTGTGCTGGTTTTGGCTGGGATAGAGTTAGTTTTCTTCACAGAGGGTGGTATGGGGCTGTGTTTTGGATTTGGGCTGGAAACAGTGTTGATAGCACAGGGATGTTTTCCTTACCGCTGAACAAGGCTGACACCGAGTCTGGGCCTTTCCTACTCCTCACCCCACCCCACCAGCAAGGAGGCTGGGGGGGCACAAAGAGTTGGGAGGGGACACAGCTGGGACAGCTGACCTAAAGGATATTCCATACTATATGGCATCATGCTCAGCATAGAAAGCTGGGGGAAGAAGGAAGGGGGGGACGTTTGGAGTGATGCCATTTGCCTGTCCAAGTAACTGTTACACGTGATGGAGCCCTGCTTTCCTGGAGGTGGCTGAACACCTGCCTGCCCATGGGAAGCACTGAATGAATTCCTTGCTTTGCTTGTATGAGCAAATTTTGCTTTACCTATTAAGCTGTC
>KL289811.1:5376-16150 GCA_000699545.1 Podiceps cristatus | reverse complement strand
GATCTTTCAGCAGCAACCAACAACAGCAGCGCACCGTCACCGTCTTTCACATCCTAAATCCAAAACACAGGAGCTGCTGCGAACAAAACTAACTCTGTCCTGGCTGAAACCAGGATAAAAGTGAAAGAGATAATACATTAGATAGTATTTAGCCAGTCCCTCAAATTCAGAGGAAATCTAAATTTTTTGATTGCACTTAAAGAAAAAATAATAGTTGGATACTGATATTATTTGTAGGAGTGCATTATGCAACAATAGATTATCACATTTCTATAATGCCTGAGTAGACAGAGTTTTCACAATGGAAAACTGGCTGCATGGATGAAGGGATCTGTTTATTCTTAGCAGGATATGTAGTGCTGGCTACTGGAACAATATTTTGCATATAGTTTGCATATAGAATGTGGTTCAGTTAAGTATGAATCAAGTAGAGTTTGGAAGTGAAGTTTAGACCTCTCAGAACAAGCAAATGAGAAGAAAAAAAAAGTGTATTTGTCATGTTTTGTCTCTGGTGGAATTATGTCCTTCACTGATTTGCGATAGTAAATCTGTAATGGAAAGAAACGTTGTACTAATGGAGAAGCAGGGGTGTGGACTTCAGCCAGGCATGCCATTTTCTCATTTCTTTTTATGCCCTACTTTTGCCTTTCCCCTGTCGCATAAGAAAATAATTTTTCAGTTTTTTCAGTGCTTGCAATTGGATGCCTACTACTGTCAAGTGTTCCTACCCAGTGATGTGTAAGCCAATGTCTGTGCTACATGAGTGAACTAGTGCTTCTCATTCTGCCATACATCAGTAGTATTTGCAGTGGCGTGGTCTGTCTCCCTGGGAGAAAAGATGTTGTCTGTATTCAGTAGCTGTTTCTTGGGTGTAGCATCTGTCCCAAATAGGAGCAGTATCTCTAACATCAGTCCTCATGCAAATGAGTTTATTTAAGTTTGGAAAAAGATGAATAGGCTGCCGAGTTACTTTGCTCTTTCACAGGAGTAGAGAGGTGCTCCAGATGCATCTCTGTGCATTAGATCTACTTAAAACAAGTGCTAATAAATCAATTCTCACGTTTAATGTAGGTGTTTTACACTACAAAAGAGGAGAGAAAACCAATGTTAACACTAAGGAACTGTGATTGTAGAAATACAAATTGGTGTGGGAATTGTGGGCCTGCAGTGTACATGCAACTGCTTTTAACATTGTATTTGGAAACTAACATCATTTCTAACTCAATCTCCTAAGCACAGATCAGTATTGTGCAGGTTAATATGGATAAGTTATTTTTTTCTTCCTTAACGGGAAATGACAATTTCTAATCTTGCAAGTACTTAAGACAATGAGCAGAGTATACTGAAGTACTTTTAAATAAGGTGAGAATGGATTTTATTAGTTTTATTTCAAGATTTTAAATTTTTATAGGTCAGACATATCAATGTTTTATGCTAACCACAGGGAAAGGAGATTTACCCACAGCTGTAATTAAACAAAGTCAGTTTTCAAAACATGATGGTGCTGTAGCAGACTTAATTCATGAGATGCAAAACAGATACTTGCTAGCATATTTTTCAATTAAAAAGATAAAACCTTCTCTTGCTTAAGTTACATTTTTCATATAGTTAGTTAAGCTCTGTATTTCACTAATTGCTTTAAAAGAGAGGAAATTTAATGCCAGGGTGGCACAGCAGGGCACTGGAGTTAGAAGATCTGGATTCTTTATTTGACTTTGACCCTAATCCATCATTGAAAAATCAAAGACATACTGCATATGTAAAATGATCATAAATAAAATTTCTGGGCTTTTTCATTATAAAGCAGTTGGAGACATCTGTTATGCAACCACTTACGAATCTATTGTAATAATTACCTTTAAGCTTTTCAGAATACTGATTGCAAAATGGTTAATGTACATCTAGTTTACAGGATTTAGAGCTTTCTAGAAAGAGTCTTATTTATCTTAGACTATTAAATAAAAAAAAAAAAATATGGGTGTATGGTAGATTCTCAGGGATCCTGTATCATGTAATGATTTTGAAATCATCCTCTCTCATAAGAGCACTCTGGACATCCACAGACTGAACAGGAAATCAGACTTCCCAATTCAGCAGTTCCAGAAGAATGGTAAGACTATATTTCATTAGATGTCCAGAGGCAGTGGTGTATGAACATTTGCATGAGCAACTGCCCTTCATTCACTTCTGTCGGTCCATTGGTCAAACCTCCCTATGTGGCCTCTGATTGCTGTGAGAATGACCCAGAGGGAGCTAGCAAGGACCTGCCAGACTGAGAACTGACCTGGCAATTATCATAGCAGTCAAATAAACACTGAAGTGGCCTTGTTTGCACCCTGGGTTAAATAGGGGGAATTTAGTGTCTGCTTAATGACTATTGCGTATCCAGAACTGAATCTTAACATATGTTCAGAATTAGCTGGTTGCACCCTGTAGAATTCACTACAGATAAAAAGAAGACAGTTAGCAGGTCTGTGCATTGTGAGTGAAAAGTAGATTGGAAGGGTACAGTATGCTTTAAAAGGCTACAGTATCACAGCAGTCTTGGAACTCAAAGGCAAAGGGCCCCTTAATTTCTGTGAAAGCAGTGTGGAACCCTTGCAGAGTAGCAGGTTTGAATGGTAGCATATTTTTCAGTCTGAAAGTGAATTAGCACAATTGTAACAACAGATGATACAAGCTGATATCTTAATATATCAGGAAAAAAAGTCAGTTTTGAGGTGAGTATATAGATTAGGATCTAGATATATGTCTTTTTCAACATGGTTCTGATAGGTTGTGGCTGGATCTATAATTAAACTGGCTTTGTTGGAGGAGTCTGCGACAGGCGTTTTCCGTTCAGAGAATGAGAATTGATTGTCTCTTTAGCTGATCCAGAGTTCATCTCTTTGATCTAAAACCATGACAAATAAAGATTTGTACAACTGGCTCTACAACTAAGGCAGAAAAGTGTTACTAGCTGATTTACTGAGTAAGAATTTAAATATAACTTACAGTAGCAAGAGCTATAAAGATGAGATGTACTTGTTCAAATTCACCCTTAAAGCATCTATTAATTTTTGTCTTTCGTAAAATGGCTGTAGGCTCTTATAGGTGCAGTCCAAAGCCATTAGTGTGTGAAATTAGTATAATTAACTTCTAGATGTTTGCTAGGAGATATTGATATATTGCTTGATGATGACTCCTGTTTATTTGCATGTAAGGCTTAGAGTTTAGCCTTACACATAATTACTTCTTATTTTAGGTTATTTTTTCCAAACCCAAATAAAATGGGATAAAACAAAACCAACCCCCCAAAAAACCCTGTTCATTCTGCTGTAACATTTTTTTTCTGTTGAAACATGGTGAATTCTAGAGTAGGGGCAGATGTTTTCTCTTTAATGGTCTGAAAAATTTTTCTGCTCATTTATTTGACAGTATGAGAAAGGCTATTTAGAATTACTAAATATAACAACTTTGCCTTGTCAGAAATAGAAAGGTGCAAATTAGCCTGAGAATTAAACAAATACAAAGCTCAAGGATTCTAGAAGTAAAGAAATAACTGAAAGCTGGGGTTGGTAGCCACATATGTCTCCTTCATTTAACTCATACCTCAAGCCCAGTCAATCCAAGGAAATAAAAATAAGCAAGCCAACTTCTACCATGCATCTGCTATTTGCATGTAAATCTCTTGGGTTTTGGTCCTGCAAACTATTGTAGGTTCTTAATTTAATGAGATAAAAACTAGTCTTTAGTTAATCCCATGATGTGTTAAGTATGACCTCGCTGTTGTTTTGTCATGTTAGTACATGATAAAATAAAATCTATCATGTCCAATTTCAACTGGACCTTTCAGGAAGGAGCTATTGGGAAAAAGTCTTTCAGAATTTGTAATCACCTACTTCCTGTGTGAGCATCGAATCTCCCAGTACAAAAAAGATTGCAGGGAATAAATTACAGGTTGCTAGGAACATTATGTGCTTTCCTTCCTGTGCACTTTCTCTTCTACAGCCTACAGATTCTTGCATGTATCCTGGAATTGACTCCAAGGGAGTTCAGGATTTTATTATAAAGATGAGACAGATTTTTTTTTTTTTTCCAACTTAAAACCTTTAAGTAATAGAAGTACATGTGTAAGAAATAAAAGATGTTGTTGACAGTGGTTGGTCCAGGAAGTTTGGATCCCCTACTCTAGATAAAAGAATTGTGACATGATCCATATTAATTTGCAAAACAATATTTTTTCTCAAATTCCCATAATGGACAATTCATTCTGCTTTGTTTTATAGAACTCTAAATTTCAGTGGACTTTTTTTCAGAATTCTGCTTTAATCAGACGTTCTCAGAACAGTTCAAACGTTTTGCCTGTTATTGTAGCTGTGATACTTGGAACCCACTGATGGATAGCAGCATATGTGATTTTAGTAAAAATTTATGCTTTGCACAATGACATTTAATTTACTGATAAATCTGTTGTTGTATGGAGAATCTGGTAGCAAGGAACTGATTCCAGTAAATTAGATTAAATTTTAAAACATATAACTTGTCCAAGTGCCTACAATGCATCACGGTAAGAATTCCTTTTCAGGTCTCTCTAGCCTGTTGACCTCTTTTTGATTCAGTGATTTTCTGTCTCACCAGCCTGTTCCTCAGCTAAAATGTCTCTTAGTGTTTTTGACAAAGTTCATATAAACTGGAACAGATTCAACCATTGTTTTAATGGTCTCCTTTAAGTGTAGTTCTGTGAACAAGATTTTCTTCAATTTGTAGGGTGAACTTTGGGAACATGTTATTGAATTGCTATAACATTTTCTTCTAATAAGAGAAAAAGCTTTGTTCCTCTCTAGTGGAAACTGTAAAAACATCTTACTTTATTGGCTCAGGCAGTGTAGGCTACTGCAGCAACAGATCAGAGCTAACTTATTATTTTATCATCAAGGATGAATAAATTTCTTTGTAACAAAGTCTAAGATGGATTCAACCTAACATCTGACCCCTCTTTTTTTTTTTTTTTAATCTTGAAATTCTTGAATTCTTGAATTTCCATTGAAACTTGTGTCACACATACTTTTCCTGTCACTTTTTCATAGACTACATTACCCTTTTCAAAACTTTTCATTATTTTCACCACTACAATTTTATTTCAGCTTTGAAATTTTTAGTAAATTGGGACAGTGAAGTGATGGTGTTACAATGCTCTGAGGGAATCTGGATCTTATTGAAGCTAGTGGGTCTTTTGTTGATTTTAATGTTCTCCTTACTTTTAGACAGTTAGAAAGTTTGCATTTGACCTTTTGGCTTTACCAAGCCTGTTCATACAATTCCAAAGATTATTGTGCTATAGCTTACTTAAGTTGTCTTCTAGTGAAGAAATGTTATCTCTCAGTATTTAGATGTTTGCAGCTTCTTTTCCTCTAATTTCTGTTTATTCTCTGCACCATAGCACACTACTCATTATAAACTGATATTATCTAATTCATCATTCAATTACTGAAATAAGCTAAACTATGAAAAAAGTGTTTCTCCATTACACTCTATCCAGCACAGCATGAGGACGACAGTTTATGCAGTCTCTGAAACAGAACCAGATTAAAGCACCTTTGGAAATCATGGGATTCATTAAATGCATTTTTACTGTCTCTGATAGTTTTTTTATAATGCTAGCTATCTCGTGGTGGGAAAGACTTTACATCTACAGTGGTTGTAATGATTACGCTTACATAAAGACCACAGAAGCCATCTCCTACATGTTGTTGAAGAGAATACAAGAATATACTCAAATGGAGGTAAGGTCATTTTAGAGAAGTCTTTAAAAAGACATTACAGAAAGCCGCCTTCTCACCATATTTAAGTCCAGGTAAAAGAAACAGAAAACCCTGGGAGAACTTTCAATAACAACAGTCTATTACTGTATCAAGAACAGGACAACGAACTGAGCTTACCTCCCTCTGGGGAAATTTTAAATATTTTTAAGCACGTGGAAGCTGCAATGATTGACATTTTCATAAATGTTTATACTGTGGAGATATTGTTATATTGCCAAGCATTTGCCAGTGACAGCATAAAAGAAACTTTCTCTTAAACATTAAGCTGCAAGAAGGCTGAAAAAGTTTTAAGTTATCAGCATTGTGTATAAAACAATTACGTACAGAGAAAATCTCGTGAATGCCACAATAGCTTAATTAAATGTAAATTAAATAATAAAATACAAATAATATCACTGTACTAGATAGCTACAGAGTCAGTGTTTCAGTTTGTTTCGCGACAGTGTATGTGAAACATGAGGACAGTATTATGAAAATATTCTATCTTATTGGAATTTACTATTTACTGGAATTGTTTTTTCATTTAATTTGATTTTAGGACAATGGAGTGCTACATTTCTGATTTAGATGCTCAGTCTTTAAATTAGTATAAATCTGAGATAATAAATCAGCTTTATATGAGCAGTGATTTTAGAATTCAAATGGATCCTTTTAAATTTTTATTGCATTTTTCTAATACATATATAATGTAAAATATGTAGAGACTTTATAAGTTTCGTTATATCCATTTCAAGAATACAAATTATGTGTTTATTTTGCAGTATATATCCCTGTTGAAGTATTTGCATGTGTGGATATATTTTTTATCGCTATATATGCTTATAAAAATATAGATAAGGTTATTGTAGTTTTTGTATTGAAAGGTTTTACAGGTTCGGCTTTTCAATAGATATATTTAATTTGAAAAAGACGTGTGAAGTATATGTTGCAAAATGCTCACCTTTCAAGGACAAGCTTGTGATGGTAGGAATCTGCTATAGTGGCCCTTTGGATATTTCTTACTATGAGGACAAATGAATTTATGTATACATCCTTGTTCTCTCCAAAGCCTACTTACCGAGGAAGTGATGTTCCTTCACTAGTCTGCTCATATCAGATAAAAATACCTATAATCCCATAAATTATCTGGCACAGTGAAGGTGCTCTGCAGGTTACCACAAAATTGTGGCTGAATGTTGTAATGTCAGTGGTGGAACTTTGTATTGCAGATACAGCCTTGTTGCACAATCATCTCCATGCTGTGACTTCACTGAATGTAACAGCAGCTGGTTGCACCAGGTATTGTCAATGTTCTGAATATATACTTCCAGCGCTTTTTTTTTTTTTGTGAAAACTAATTAAGTTACTTTAGTAAAGTCACAGTTAATAACCAGAATCTATTTTTGAATAAAGATATCGCTGATCGGCTGAGGTAGTCACAGATCTGAAAACTTGAGGGAGCAACCTGGAAATAGAAGGACAACAGGAAAGAGAAGGAGGTTAAAACTTCCAAACAGTGAGAGTTTTCTGCAGGGGTTGCCTCAAGGATAAATAGGAAGATCTTGAAGTTGAACATACATCTAGAACTATTACTTGTTATGGATGACAGAAATGCCATGAAGTAAAGCAAAGCTGGATTACTGAGTTAGAAGAACATAATTCGTTTATAAAAGACAAGCCAAGCAAAACCAGTAGTTCCACTTAATCTGAAAAATGTATTTATAGCTCACTGATGTTCAAGCAAGAAAGTCAGAAGTAGACTTCTTGAAGGCACACCTTCACCAGCCTGGATAAAGTTATGAAGGGAAAAGAAAAGAGAGATTGTCATTCTTGGAATCTATTGCAAACAGCTTGGTCAGAGGAATAGTCACTAGAAACACCTGAAGGATTTGATGTGGTTGAATTGGAGAGCATCAGCTACTGAGTTCCAAAAATGGAATGTAAGGATGTGACATATCTGACATATGAATAACTTTATTTTAAAAGATAAGGAAAGTTTTTACAAATAGCATTTTAGATTTGATTGTGACTGCGAGATTTCTGAAACTAGATGGGAGTCTGCATTTGAAAGCCAGTTTGGGTGAAGGTGACTGTAAAGTGGCAACACTTGTGGTTTTAGGAAAAAGCAAGCACAGTAGCACAACACGAACAACTGACTTTAAAAAAGCATACTTTGACAAACTGGGGGACACAGTAGAAATGGTCTCCTGGGAAGATAATCTAAAGGATAAATGAGTGAAGGAGAGCTAGCAGTTACTGAAAGAGAATATGTTAAAAGCAGAGCTGCAAACTATCCCAATGGGATGGAAAGATAGGAAGTATACTCAGAAATATGGATACATCAGGCTACACAAATAAGGCACATGAAAGCTTTGGGGAAAAAGTTCTGAAGGTGTTAGAATGATAGAATGATAAAGGGTAGTGCTGGTCCATTGCTTAGCAAGAAAGAATAACAAGAAACTGAGAAAAAAATATCCCTTCAGTTCTGTAGGCATGTATTTAACAAAACAACATTACCAAGTGGGTACAAACAGAATTGGGAAGGAACAATTTAAAGAATATTATTGTAACATGATGTATTCATGTTGACAGGATCCAATTAAATTTGCCCTTAAGTACTTAGAAAACCTAGCCAGCTCAATCCCTGAACCCTAAGTAAACATAGTACCTAACTTTAAAAAAGGAAGAATAGACTATTTGTAGAATTAACAGATGAATCAGTGTAATTTCAACATTTGTAATGTTGCTGGAACAAATTATTAGGCATTCAGTGTGTAGGTACAGAGACTATAATAAAGTAATAAAAAGAGCTAGTATGATTTTGTCAAAAACAATCACATCAACATACTCTAATTACTTTCTTTGATAGGATTTCTGGGTTAATCAGATGTGGGAACAGATAGGATTAATTTTGACTTCAGGCAAGGTTTCTGACACTGTCCCATAAAGGAGTCCATAAATAAATTAGGACAATATGATCTAGATGAAATTAAGACAAGGTGCATGACTAGTTGGAAACAAAACTTAAATCTGAATTATCAATGTCTGACTGTCAAGGAAGGTGGACAGTGCTGGGCCTGGTTTTGTTCAACCTTTTCATAAATGACTTGGTAATGGACTAACAAGTATACTTCATATAATTTATGGATGGAATATGAGAGTTTGGAAGCATTTTGAGCAATAGGAAAGAAAGATCATTATTTTGGAAGAAATGAGATGTTTTGTATCACTGTGCTGAAATTCAGTAAGAAATATATATAAAATGCTTAGGGGGAGGAATGAAGTGCACAAATACAAAACGAGGATAAAGAACTAGGTATTTATCCTGAAGAACAATATCTGAATGCCATAGTGGACCACAGACTTCGTGCTCTTTCTGAAAAATAAACATCAGATGTTATTCTGGTTGTATTAACCAGAACGCCATATGTAGTCTATGTAAGGTAGTAATTTTACTCTGGACCTGATGAAGACTTGACTGTGAAGTAACATGTCCATTCTCTGCCTCTGCACTTTAGAAAAGAGTTTTAAATTATAGCATGCTCAGAGGAGAGTCGCAAAATTACAAGAGGTATGGAAAATTCCCTTTTGAGCAGAGAAGACATATTTAGTTGATTTCATCTGAATGGGGGCACTCGTGATAATAGGCTTCATGTGTAAAAGACTGTTACAGTCAAAAGACATTAATATGGATAAACAGGTAATAATTAGCTTAGTTTTCAAAAAACCTCAAAACCCAGAAGCAATCAACCAGTCAAAGCCCAGTGTTTTAGATGTGGTATTGGGAAAAACTTTCACCTTTGTGAATGAAATAGAGGAATGCTGATTAACAGGAAACAGCGTGGATTCTCTTTCACTGGGAATTTTTAAGAAAACAAATCTAACCTGAATAGTCTAGATGCAGTTAACTCTTTTGAGAAAGGCAAGTGACTTCATTAATCCTGTACACTTGACCAGCCTCCCCTTTTTGTGATTCTTGGCAAATGCTATGTCAAAATTTTGATTTTGCTCTCATTTCTATTATTTTTAAACTTCTATTTGGTTTACTGTGGCTTTTTATTTTAGTCTTTCTATTTGGGGAACTGGACAGGTTACCTCAAATACGATGCCTTCCTAATTAATCAGTTATTCCAAACAGGTTTACACAGAGAGAGGCAGGGAACAGAACTTCTGAATCAGCTCAGGGTGAGTCACTTGTCAGACTGGTGCTATTTATTGCTCCACAGATACTCTCTCTCCAGTTTTGCATGAACACTTTTCTGTCTTGTGGATGCTCCAGATGTGCATCTGGAGCACAGTGGTGTCTGCTGTGGACTGAGAATATCGCCTCTCCAGGCTTCGATCTTGTTTATTTTGGGGCTATTTGATGGAAATGGCAGCCACTGTATCTGAACCTATCACCTTAGAGCTCGCTGGAATCACAAATTTTGTCCCGTAGGCAATTCTAGTATTTTGACATTTGTTTTCTATCTCCCTTACTAGATTAGATCTCCTCTATCACATCGGTTTCATTTAGATGAGACTGCAGTGCCTCATGGAAGATGTAGTTCAGACAGGCTAACAGGTATTTCACCACTATCTTAGAATAAATTCCGCTGGCTATTCCATTCGCTTGCATGACTTTTGTACCAGAGCAATTATAAAAGCTTTGACAGAGTTATTCCTGATTTATGCCTGTGTAAGCAAGAGAACCATAAGCAGATTGTTTCAAACCATGTGATTCAGTAAGAAAACAGGGCCTTGTTTCATAATTGGGAGGATTTATTTTCAAAAATATTTTCTCCTTTCATTTAAAAGCTGAGAGGTTTATATGAAAGCATAGTTGGACAGGTTTTATTTTCATTGATGATGAAATTAATTTCCATAGATATGCCTGTCTTTGTTGCTTCAATAAAGGGAAAAAAAATGGATCTGTGGCTGGAGTATGTAAAGGCTTTGCTTCAGGAGCAGCAGTAATGTAATCTTCTGTTTATTTTGCTCCAGCTGATGTG